>JAZGTK010001423.1:0-40358 GCA_036877625.1 Ambastaia sidthimunki
TCAGTATCTTTATGGCGGCAGGGAAAAAGCTGTTTTTGTGTCTGGCAGTCCTTGTTTTCAACAGTCTGTAGCGCCTGCCAGAGGGAAGGAGTCCGAACAGACTGAATGCAGGGTGTGAGGGGTCCATTACTATTTTCTCTGCCCGTTTCCTGACACGGGATGTGTACAGGTCCTGGAGGGAGGGCAGGTTGGATCCGATAATGTGCTCTGCCGACCTAACTACTCTTTAAAGTCGGCACTTATCCCAATGGGAGGCAGAGCTGAACCAGACAGTGACTGATGAACACAGAATGGATTCAATAGTGGCCTGTAGAACTGGAAAAGTTCAACTTCTAAAAAAAGTACAACCTCTGCTAGAGCCTTTTGGGTTATGTAGGTGGTGTTCTTCTCCCATTTCAAGTCTTTGCAGATGGTGGTGCCAAGGAACTTGAAGGAATCAGTGTGGGACACAGTACACCCTTGGATATTGAGTGGAGGCAGGGGAGGAGGAACTTTTTTAAAGTCACTTGTCATCTCCACTGTCTTACTGGTGTTGAGTTACAGGTTGTTGTGTCTGCACCACAAGGAAAGCCTGTCCACCTCCTGTCTGTATGCAGAAGCATCACCATCCTGATGTGGTGTCATCAGCAAATTTCAGGATCTTGACAGATGGGTCCGCAGAAGTGCAGTCATTTGTGTATATTGAATATATTGTGTATATTTGACAGATATGCACTATTGTACCAATCAAACTTTTGAACACAGTTCAACACAGCAGTAACACTTCACAATAAGGTTCCATATATTAACCTTTGTTAATGCATTAGCTACCATGAAATAAGTTCAAGTTTTACACCATTTAATATTCTTTGTTAATGTTAGTTAATGCAAACACAGTTATTTATTCATTGGTTATTAACTGTAGTTCATTGTGCAACAACTAAGCTAGACGGATGCAATATTTGATTTTTAGAATGCATTAGTAAATGCTGAAATGTATATAAATTAAGATTAATATATGCTGTAATAATAAGTTCATTATTAATTCATGTTATCTAAGGTAGTAAACGTCTCAGGTTACGTATGTAACCCGGGTTCCCTGAAGGGAACGAGACGCTGCATTGAAACGCTATGGGAACGCCTCCAGCATTTATGCACTCTGAATCACGTGTTGAATCATCCAATCGCGGGACGATACGTCACAGACAGGGTGACATCACAACCAGGAAGCTTTAAAAGCACATGCTTTAGCGCACACCCCCAGGTTTAAAAAGAATGAAGCGAGTGCGGGCAAGCGGTACCGGAAGTATGGTAAGAGACGCAGCATCTCGTTACCATACTTCTGGTACCATACTCAGGTTACATACGTAACCTGAGACGTTCCCTTTCAGGAACTCGAGCTGCGTCGAAACGATATGGGTGCAAGATGCACTATCCATACTGAGGGTTTCCCTGCCCCCTGTGTGGAATTGCACAGATTAGGGCATGAGAACAGAGGAGCCAGGAGTGGCTCGGATATCAAGGCCATAGTGCCTCACAAAAGTTAGAGGAGTGGACCATCCCGCAGCGTCGCAGATGCCCTGAATTGGACATAAAATCTCATATACAACACTTGTAATGAATATACAGCTTGATAGCACAGAAAAGCACATTTCACATTTCCTGCAATTAAAAAAATGACAAAGATTTTGCACGGTATTATAAAAAAAACAAAGCAGTTTAAGACAGACACTCTTCCTGTATTAAACAGATGTCTACCAGGCAAGCATTGTCTATATATCTAGTCTACATAAATCCTCAAGGATCATGAAAACCTGTAAGATTTATCTGTGGGTGGATGAAAAGAAAGACCCAGTGTCAGAGTGTCTACAACATCAATGATGCAGACACACGGCTCAACTGTGAGATTTGATTGGTAACAAATTTGAAAGAGTGTTATGAAGGAAGGATCAACCATCTGCACAAGAGACTTATTCCCTTTTCCAATTCCACTTCTCCAACTCTTGTTCACATCACTGCTCTCCTCCTCATAGCATATCCCTGTTTGAACTAAGCTTTGTCGAAGCTGAAAGTCTGTCCCTTAATCTTGCTTAGTGGTGAGCAGAAGTATGGCAATTCAGAAGCATATGACCAAAGTCACAAAGCTGAGCTCTGAAAATTAACAGAACACTCAAAATCCAAGAGCTAAATTAAACTTAACATTTCAGTTGGGTCTCAGTTGGGTCTCTGTTACTGTCCCAATTTGAACATGGAAACATAAGCCACATCCTGTGGCTTAACTATTACATCAACAGTGCAAAGGTTGTGGGTTTAATTCTTAGTGAGTGTTATAGAAAACACATCAATGTGTCAATCGTTGTGTCATTCACAATGATGTCAGGGTCATTATATGATTGGCTGGCCAATGATACAGACATTAAGGTTGCCACCTCTTCATAATATAGGGATTCTTTAACACAGTAACTAGAAACTGAGGACTCCAAATATTGACCTAATATGTTGAATTAAGTAAATGTAAAGAAGTCACAAGAAATGTATTATCGAAGTGCGTCCATATTTGAATTTACCACTTTGATTTGTTACTTTACATGGATACCTGACACAATTTTCAATAGGCTCAAAATATTGTTTTTCACACACATATCATTTGCCTGGAGTTATATGGATTAGATGAATGGATGCACATTTTTGAAACTCCTCCCTTTTACTAACTGATGTTACTGTAAACTACAAACTAGTGACATCTGCCCTGACATGCATAATACATTGTTTTTAGTTGTTTTTGTGGATCAGTTTGAATAGGAATCGTTTAGATAATGTTGTTATCCTTATGCAAAACAAACAAAGAAAAAGCTTTTCCATTTTAAAGCGGCCCTAACGGGCACAGTTCTGCCAATCTCATATGAATCTTGAATACCTATAGAGTAGTACTGCATACTTTGTGTTTTCGAAGAGTATTTAGTTTTATTACATTTATAAAAGACAGACACAGCGGGACGATTATTTCCGTAAAAAGACGATGTGCTGAGGGCGTGTCATGGGCGAATGACAAGAGTTACAAGGGGGCGGGGCTAAAAGTTACCTCATGCAGCCTTTGCTTACTGGTCAAGCTTTTTCTCTTGCTGGGTTACGCGTAGGCGTTCCTTTGCCGGGAGAATTATCCAATAAGGGACCCCAGAAATTGTTACGTAACAATTTCTTATGTTCGAAAAAACTTTCAGAAACCAGTACGAACCTTGGGGGAGTGTGTCGAGCACAAAAATACTATCATTTTTTGACAAGCTGACCATGAGAAGACAGCACATTTAACATTGTAAATAAGTCAGAAAGCATGAGATACCATTGCACCCCCCCTTTAAGCACATGGTTGTGTTAATTTACGCTAGAACACTGCTAGGCAAAGTTCCAACCATAATCAAACACATCTGCCTGTAATGTTAATGTAATCCTGAAGACATTGATTAGATAGTTCAGGTGTGTTTCATTAGAGTTAGACCAAAACTGTGCAGGAAGCCTCTCTTAAATGCTTAGGGTTTAATGCACCTATAATTGGTACCTCCAGGGTCATAGCAATCACTTTCAGAAACCTATAATTTTGTTGAATAACTCTCTGATTTCTACAGTTATTATTATTATTATATTATATCTGTACTTGCTGATAAGTCACATTGAAGAGTAATTTGAACCACATAAGAAGGGTACTGGGCCTCTGCAGCCAGCACAGATGTGACTCCCTAAACAAAAAGAAAGCTTTGATTCAGAGCAGTTCCCCACACATTTAACCATCTGCACTTCTGGGTCTGTGGCTCTGTGAATTGAGGGGGTTTAAGTCCTGAACTAGATTTACTACCGCACACACTCACTCCACTGACTGCTCGGCTGTGCTCTGTATATCATGCAACAGGGTCACAATGGTTATGTGTTGCACATGCTGAGCAGAGAAAAGCCAGACAAAAAAAGACTATAAACAAGCTCAACAGGTGCATGGAGTTGTTGTAGAATACATGAGCCAGCCTGTAAATAGCCCAAACAAGTTAGCTTTTACATAAAATCTGTGTGCTTTTATTAAAGAACATCATAAGGAAGATCCAGTTAATTGATTATTAATCAGTTTCTTTTCTGCATTGGCAAATATTCTGTTTAATCAGGATGTTAGAAATCTAATAAAAAATAAAAAAAATTTGTTCTCCTCATGAATGCACTGTATTTGAGGTTAACCAAAAACCTCTAAAGTAATCATAGAAGGTTATAATATTTTGTATTATATAAACCGATTTCTCACACAAACCAGTGAACATTATACATTTGGAGAATGCTTCTATCCAGAGCAACTTACAGTGCATTCAAGGTATTTATCAGTATGTGTGTTCCCTGGGAATCAACAATTGGCTATATAGTTTGTGTATTATAGTTGTGTATTTTTTCTGTTGTTTAAAACAATACTCAGCGCTCACTCAATATTCAACACTTTATTAAAGAATTGAACTTTAAAAAAAGAATAAAAGAAATTTGACCATCAGAAGTGACTTTTTTTAAACTTTTTTTTTTTCAAATGTTCCAAACAACAACATCACTTTGTGAGCTATAAAATATGTTTGTGTACAACTGATTTTCAGAGGAAACAATCTGGAACACTGTACAGCTCAGGAGGTCCCAGAATCTTCACCACAGCTGAGGGAGGTTTCAGGATGACAGTATGCGAGGTACATGATCAAGGACAAGAGAGGTTTTGTGTTCAATTAATGAGGTCTGTGATAAATAATTCAGATGGATCATTGTTTAACAGGCTGTTTGTTTTGTTTGTCTGTTTGAGGATTAACTGTTGATATCTTAATTAACTCTGGTGAGAACACAATATTGCATCTGACACACAAATTTCAGACATGTGAAATGTCTGAATGCTAAAATACATTTCTCCTGTCACAATGCACAGAATAAATTATAAGCCATTAGTAGGCAATTTTCTTTAAAAGGTGTGAATACTGTGGCTTTATCAAAACATTTTTCATTGTGCAAAAACATTGTTTTTGCATTCTGACTAGCCCAACATAGCAACGTTGGGTCATCCAATGATGTGAGACCAGTGGCAGATGGACAGAGTGTATAAAACCTGCTGTTTTGCAATTCTATTTGGTGACGCTATTGGTGCACAAATTACAACAGCTTGAAAGGTTAGTAAGTGTATGTCTCTCCTTTAGTAACATGATTACCACAGAGGAAGTAACAACAGCAAAATGTCTAGCACTTAATGTTTGGCTAAACCAAGCTTGCCCCAGCTCTTCTCACCATAGTCCTAACATCTTAGGGCCTGAATAATTTCAGTACTCAAAGTGCACAGAGCAAGCTGTTACTGAAACAACTACATCGAAATAAATTGCCACCAGAAGTCTAAAATTAACATTCTAACACTGTCATAAGATTTCCCATATTTGGGATGAGGATCTTTTTAAGTAAAAATAACAACAACAATAATAATAATAACAACAAAAAATCCATTTAACTTAAAGTGAAATGCAAACCGAAGACAATAAAAATGAAGTGTCTTGTTGACATGTACACCACCACAGTAGCTGAATGATATACATGCAGTCATTTCACATTGATACAAGCAGCATATTTACACCAAACTGGTCACAATTGTGTCTCTGTGATAGGAGACTTTACATGTTTTTTTTTTAAATTATACATATATTTAGCAGCATTGAAAACATTGTTTAATCTAGCAGCCATAACCCACATAGTAATGGCAACTTGCAGTGTACAATACAGTCCAATTTGCATCCAAGTCCATCCATGTCCAGTGTCTTCATTCAGCAGTCTCTGTAAGTTTGTTTCGTCACATTAAAAATCTCCATGTACAGCAATTGAGATGTTTGAGGTGTAATGCAAAGTAATGTTGGCGAATGTGTGTCCTTCAGAGATGTCTACAGAGATGGCTTAAGTTTCATTTGATTATAATTGACTGACAACAAAGAAAACGTTTCTGAATTTAAAGAAATAGGAGGATGGCTCATGATTAATCTAGACTGCATGAGTACATTTAACATTTCTGCTATATAATCACTTTTAACCATGGCTCCTTTTATGCTGTTATGTGTTTGTTGTTTTCGGGTAGTGACTATGAGCTGGTGGTTACCAAGGTGGTATTTATTAACTATGTTTTGGGAAACATATGTATTACTCACGTATATGAGTAGTTTATCACCATACAACCCAATTTCAGAGGAAGCAAGCATGTAAACAGCTCACTGAACAGCAAAAACATGTGAATACTTATGTTACCTTCAAGTCATGTTGAAATGATCATATTTATGAGGTAAGCAAATGTGAACGCATTATATTTAACAGTGTGAAACTGGATTACGTGCATTTAAAGTTGGCTAATTGGTTTTGATGATATACATGTATTCTGTAATTTCATAATAACTATGAATTCCAAATTCATAAAGCTGAAACCTCTTAGAAAAACTTGAAGGCAGCAATATTTCAGAGATTTAGTACACATGGGAGAGAAACAATAGCCAAACAGTTCCAGCAGAAAAACAATGGAGGCAAGCCAGACACAAGAGTTTAAGAGCAAGCAGTCCCAGTTGGAAACACTGTGCATCCCTGCCTAACCCAACATACCAACCCACCAACCCCCCCCCCAGCAAACCATTCCACACAGAACAAGCCAATTGTTAAAGCTGTGCTCACTAGCTATGCAACAACAGCACTCATTGCTCTCAATACACAATAAGGGCAAACTGAAACACTTTAACCAGGCCACAGACAACACAAGTGATGTGTTTGTGGAAGGAGAGGGATGGGAAGCTAACAATGGATATGAAGAGATACTTATGCTCAATAATATAACAAAATCTGTGTCCCTTACGTCTCTGTAAACAACATCATCCCCTGAGGTTGAAATAGATATGATCAGTGGCTGAAATAGATATGAAGATCTGTGGACATTGACTATAGCCCAAAGTCATCAAACTAACTCTTTATGGGTATCTGTCTACCACTGCTGAAAATAAGTGGATCAGCATTAACGTCCGCAATGACCCAAGCCGGTTTATGCTATTTTGTGCTAGTCTAACCTGTGGACCAAAATCTAACCTGTGGACCAAACTGTGGAAAAAAAACCTGCTGGTGAAGATGGACAACCAGTTTTGATTTCTCTAATTGAGGTGCTTTACCAAGGAGGTGTTGCTGGTTAAAATAGTCTTGCTGGTTAAGATGTTCACATGCAGGTGACCATCATTTGCTGGTGACCAGTTATGATGATCATTTAAGCAAGAGCTTCTCCCTTACTGTGCCTTCTCTGAACTCTTGCTGTTTAGCAGGTCTGCTGGGTAATGAGTGTGACCGCAGAACAGTCTGCACTAGAAAAATCTAAAAGTCGAAA
Source organism: Ambastaia sidthimunki (assembly GCA_036877625.1). Classification (NCBI taxonomy): domain Eukaryota; kingdom Metazoa; phylum Chordata; class Actinopteri; order Cypriniformes; family Botiidae; genus Ambastaia; species Ambastaia sidthimunki. Next base: position 7,370 of record JAZGTK010001423.1, read on the forward strand.
ACTGAACACCACTACAAATTGACAAATTGAGAAAAACAACCCATGATCAGATTGTACAGTCATAATTCAAATTTCGTGCTGTGTTCAAATATTGTTCAAATATGAACGCTGTGGTGGCGTTCATATTTGCTTACCTCATTCTTATAGCATTCTTATAATATTACACCAAGCACTATTAAAAGTTCTTCTTTAAAGTTTTTGTTAATATAAAAACACCAGTACAGCATAAAACAATTAAAACATAACAAGACCTGTCTTTTCTGCTAGTTTCATAAAGTATAAAATCTCTTTTGATCTGAATGGCATTTTGTTATTGTGGTATTTTTGGCTCCTTCTACCTGATTGGTGGCAAGGATCAAGAGCGGATTATTGCAGCTTTGTGTGGGAGAAGGTGTGTGTGCACGTGTGTACTGGTGTGTTTGTGACTACTAGCTGGAAAATACATGAGCAGTTATTATGGACTTGTACGAGTAAGCATGTGTGCTCATATTTGCAAGTATACGTGGGCTGAAGTATAAGTTGGCTTTCGCAAGGGAGCCGGGGTTTGGCATCCATTGCCCTGCTGTAAAACGATTAATGGATCGCGGAACAAATCAAAAGAAGAGGGGCCCATATTTCTTACCCACCAGACCAATTACAGTTTTATGGCATTACAGTACACATAACATACATAACTTAAACTCATCATAACAAAATCATAACAAAACCCAGTACACATTAATGTGCAAAATAAATAAATAACATAGTTATTCCCACAGGATTTTGGACCTATTACCCTTTTGGGGGGGTCCAAAAACTTTTGTGCAGCTTCCTTAAACTAATTTGATCTCCTTTTACTCATCTTTTAGTAATGAATTTAAACTCAATTTATAATTGAATTTAAAATCAACTTAAATAAAGCTTAAACTATCAAAGTCATTAATAATTCTCTGGATTATGAGGCCAAACATTTGTTGTTTAAAAATACTGTGCACTGAATTTGTGATTAGGAACATTTTAAAAACTAAATGGGATCAATTTTGTTTTATCTTCAGAAAATCAGAAATTGACCTACAAATTAATGTTGGACAGTAACTCCACAAGTTTCCTCCACAGGATGAAAGTTGCAGACACTGAATTTAGACAAAACAGCAACACTCAAACTGTGATTGCCCTTTTGTTCATCATTTATATTTAAATAGTACTGGATGTACTTTGACACAGTACTGCTGTGTAAACTACAAAACACTCAGGACAGAACATATATGATTGTGCATGGCCTACAAGGATTAGCTACTCAACCTAAGGGCTAGTGAGCAATGAGAGGAACTGTGTGTGTGTGTGTGTGTGTGTGTGTGTGTGTGTGTGTGTGTGTGTGTGTGTGTGTGTGTGTGTGTGTGTGTGTGTGTGTGAGAGAGAGAGAGAGAGAGAGAGAGAGAGAGAGAGACACTAATCTGTTAATCTTGTTAATTCCATTGCAGCTGGTGCCTTGATGTCCAGCACATACAATAAAGGATGGACAACGGAATAACCAACAGCTGTGTATCACGTTCACACACACAACCAACTCCCATTTGAAATTTTCTTTGTTGGACGATTAATATTAGTGCTTGAAATAAACCAGATAAACAGGTATTTGTACTCCCCTTTTTGCATATATATATGAGGTATATACTGTACATGTGTACATACAGTACATATACATGCATATATACAATAGTCTAGTGCTATGTTTCCTTATCTTTCAGCTAGCTTTATATAAACACACATATTTAACACCTTCCATGTTTAGCTCACATTATTAGGTTTCTTGCAGAATGTTTCAGAATTCAGTAAAAGGGACACTGTTACAAAGCATATGGGGGGCACAAAAACACAGAATGATGGAGGCAGCAGCAGTTGTTAGTGATGTTACTTTAGCAGAGATATTCTGCCATGTGCTATTTTCACCGATCCAAAACGTGAGCATAGTCCTGCAGTCCGCATCCTCCTTCGCTCTTCAGATCAGCAAAAACCTGCGTAAAAAAATGTGGATCTGCATTAATGCGCAGCATCTTTGCGCTGGTAACATTTATAATGGCCAGACAACGGTCCCAGAATGCCTCTTTAGCTGCCTCCACAAGAAAGGGCTTAAGTGGATAAGAGATCTCATTCCCCATGTAGGAATAGGACAGGTAGAGGCAGGTCAGCAGAATCGCTTGGAGCTCATGCTCTGAAGACACCAGGTCACCATCGACTACATCACGGCACAGCATGTACACAAAAACCACATTGGCTGGAGTGACAAAGGCCTGGTCCTGCCAGCCTTGCAGCAAGAGTGAGCGGTCCACAGCGCGAAGCCACAGAACTGGATCGGCAGGGGAAAGGTGCTTGAGCTGATAGCAGCGATCAGAGAGGAACTCACCAAGGCAACAAAGCAGCTCACTGGTTGAGGCCTGGACAATCACACGCTTGGGCGAAGAAGCACAGGTAGGTGGAATCTTCTTAACCAAGGAAATCTGTTGTGGTTTTTCATAGCCAACGCCCAGTCCCAAGCCCAGACCTGCTGTACCCTCATAGCTGGTGAGGTTGGCACAGGATAGTGACTTCCTGACATTCTCATGGTTGAGGTGCAAGACTGGATCTTTCTGGTAGATGTTATTGTTGTTTAGAGAAGCCTCCACGGCCCCCTGCCCTCCAGGGTAGCCTTTTTTGGACTTATCCCGCTTCTTTGTGGAGGCCACCAACCGCTTCCAGTTGAGAGCAGGGAAAAAGATGGAATGGCCACGTTTGAGACCGTGGTCCTTTTGAGTGTTCAGAGAGCGGCTGCTCAAACTTGGGTAATGGCTTAGGGAACCAAGTCGATTAACATAGTAACCAGGTTTCCTGGGACCCGGGGAGAGGGACAGTACAGTACCCATGAGGACACTAAGGCTTTTAAACCACCAGTTGTGTCAGTTTTTAAAGCTTAAAAATAAGGTGCTGATTTGCTTGTGCGTCACTGTTCAAAATCTGGAAGGTCAAGAATGGGCTGGCACAGGGCACAGATGTCATCCTGAAAAAACACAAGTAAAAGTTCTAGGTTAGCATTAAAAAAAAAACAAATTAACCTTTCAAATGATGGTTAAGTATAATTTCAAGCAAAAAGGAATTCATTTTGTGTTATTTTTCAAATGAATTATATGTATTTAAGATGCACTCTTTTTTAGAATTTCTACCTATTTCTACTTTTTACACTATTTCCAGCTCTATGAAATGCAAAATATAAACATTTTACTAATTAACTTTTGCTATATTCAAAGCACAGTCCTAATTATGAGTTTTTGTAAAATCAGATGAGGTACATTGGATACCATGCAGTTGTTACTTTAATATCATATTTATTTAAAACTTGGCACCACATTAACCCTAATATAAGCAAAACATATATGTATGGCATAAACTGCACAACTTTTGTTGGTATTTGACAATTGTTTCCCTTCATAATACCACTTAATGTTTGATGTTTGATAACCATAGACAAACATTTATAATTTAAACCCTTTCAAATTAAGATTATTTCAGACTGCTTATTTTGGTTGTTTTCTGCTTTATCTACCTGTGTAACTCGTTATCAACCTGTGATCAAAATTTATATAGCAGTATTACTTAGTTTTACTGTTATTTTCACTGTTATTTGTACTAAGTAATAAATAATAGTAACAAGTAATAATTGTCATTACTGTACAGTTAAGAAATATTATTGCAATGGAAATTTTTGTTATGGAAAATTATTGTTTTATTTATATATATGGTAAATATCCATATTATCAATGTGTAGCGGTTACCTGTTTGTCGGACATCGGTAAATTGTCCAGTTCTACTGCGTCCCGCGCATCGTCTACATACGCTGAAATGCGCAAGACTTTTAGAGTTATACTGTCAACATCATAATGTCAACATTAAAAATTCGTTCTTTCCGAAATGGCAGTCTGGTCGAAAAGTTAACTCTTTAGCAATAGCAGAGTCTCAGAAGTCCTTCAGTTCAGATTCACTCTCGCTTTATTTTAAATACGTCCATAGCCCAGAAACGTCGCTCGTAAAGTGTCCTCATCTGAACAACAAATCACCTAACGTGGAGCGCAGTTGAAACAGGTGATGCTGTTTCAACTCTCACAGTTTTCAAACAAGCAGTTTATGAAGATTGTTTGCGGCAGTTACACAAATGCCCCCAACATTTGTAAGTAAGAAATGCATGTGTGCATTTCTTCTGGTGCTTAGAGGAGGACGAGTTGTGCCACGGTCCTCCAGCGCATCTCTCTAAATGCGCTGCCCTGCAGATCAGTGTTCTTAAAGGAGACTCCTCCTCGCTCCGCGCACAGCATGTGACGCGCTACCAATACCACAGAATAGGGTTATAGATATACAAAACACATACAGAAGTTCACATATGTTAGTGCAACAGTCATTGTTTTAGTAATAACCATTTTACACTTTTATTTTTTTGCCGCGATTTTAACCAGGTGGTCCCAGTGTGTGTGTGTGTGTGTGTGTGTGTGTGTGTGTCTATATGTTTCTATGTTTCCAGATCTTTAGGCATAAAGTAAAGAATAGGTATTTTGGAGAATAATGGTGAAGACATTATCACAGTAGTAACAAGAAACATATATCACACAAAAACATAAAATAAACATAAACAAACATAAAAATCACACATTATATCTTGATTATGACAGCTGATTAAGTATTTTGTCAGAAACTTTTGTCAGAAGTAATCAATGTGCTACACACTAAAAGTACAGAAAATTTGTAATGAGAAAGAAGCCAACAGTGTATTTATTATTCTTGTTCTCCACAAACCTGCTGTCTTGCCATTTCTCATGGTGTTTAATTGACACGACAGGTGAGATACTGTAGTGTATTTTGAAAATAACTTCAAAATAAAACCATAACAAAAAATAAAGATACTGGACTGCTAAATTAAATGTTAAAGGAATGGTTTCACGTAAAAATTAAAATGTAGTCATTTACTTATGTCAATAAAAACCCATACAACTTTCACACATACAAGAATGATATAAAGGTAAGTAAATAAGAACAGAATTTTCATTGTTGGATGCAAACATTGTCATTGTGTGTACTTTTAAGATGGGGGGGGGGTGACCATTACAACATTGGAAACTGAGCTAATGAGTTTTTTGGTAGCTTGGTGGTAAATTGTATGGTGATTGAACTTTACTGGAAAAATTCTTAGAAAAGTATTTGTTTATAGAATAATAAATAGTGAACACTGAACTAGCAAGCCATGAAAGAAAATATATCTTTACATTTAAATTACGTTAATAAATTTACTTTACATTCTGTACTTTACATTCGGCTCCAAAGCCTCTCTCTGCTTTCCCCCCTTAACTTTACCTACAGTCCGGTGGGAGAGAATAAAGTTCTTTAGTAGTTGGGGAAGTGATTCTTTTATCTTTAATACAGGTCAAAAAGTCAAAAGCAGAGTGACCGTCATATATGCATTAAGTATCTAACCAAAGCAAACCAAAAACACTCATCAATGTGATTGTGAGTGACAACATTTTTGCTAACTGGTGTCTTTTCCCACCTCCGCAACCTGTTACCCTATGTGTAACATATACTGTAGAAAAGGTGAGAAACACATATTGGCCAGTTTTCTCCCTGAACATTAATGCGAGTTACTGCGTCTCAATGCAGCAGGAATAACCTACAGTGACATTTTTCATAATCATGACACAAAATCCAAAATACTGCCCTAAATGCATTACCACAAAGGTGGTGCGATCTTCCCAGTATGATGTCAAAACATTTTAGAATTTAACATGATGTGACATCAGCTTCATGTTCTTAATTGGATATGTATCGTTTTGTTGGGCTTTGCTCAATATGATGGAATGGCAGATTAGTGGGCTTGCTGCAGTTAAATCTAAATAGAAGACATCCACTGTCCCAGACAAAACCTTAATATGATTGTCTGGTGAACCTAACTCCTATTTAAACAACATTGCTTTGTATTGTTGGCCAGACAAAATGACAAAGAAAAAGACTAAAATGCCAAGTACAAAAAGGCTTTTATTAAGCCTTTAAAAAAGGCTTAATTTTATTAAGCTTTTAATATGAAGGCTATTTGGTCTTAAATAAAGCAACTACCTTCATAAGAATTTGTGCTTCTTTAAAATGGTTTTAAAGAAGAATATTTTGGTTAATTTACTCAGCTGTTTCAAGGAACCAGAGAAAAACTTAATAAGGATAATGACACGGTCTCTATGCTACACTAATAATAGTAGCAAGGCTTTTCTCTGTGTACACATATCATTACAAGAACAATTTTGGCTGTATGATTTGTGTCCCCTTCAAAAAATTGCTATTGCGAAAGTTTATTGTCCCCAACTTGTATTCTGCATAATTCTACATACCCAGTTATATGCTACCCTCTAGTGGCCAAGTGTAGGAGACCCTAACTATATATAGACCCCCATGTTACGTCGTCCCTCCAGAATTTTAACAAATAGTACATCCTTGTATATGGTACCATATACAGTTTGGGGTGTTTAATTTTTAATTTTGTAAAGCTTTAAGTGCAGTTAATTGTTGCAGGACTCCTCTGTACTTCATTCGGCAACATTTTGTTCTTTTTTGTACACAAAAGGTTGACAACTGCCATGTATGTGTCCTGTCACAAAATGCAGTGTAACGTTAATAGTGTAATTAAGCATTGTACATGTCAATGATTATGTTTACATGAACAGCAGTAATCTAATTATTGACCATATTCTGAATAAGACAATATTCTGACTAAAGTTTTTACATCTGTTGCTTTTAGAGTATTCCATTCATGTTTTCGTTTTATATGTTATAAAACAGACTGATTATTGGCCCGTCATTATGTCTCCATGCCACCAGTCCAACGTTCCCTTTAGAATGTCACGTATCAACATACAGTTTTGGATGTTTCATTTTGTAATTTTACAAAAGCTTCAAGTGCAGATAATTATTTAATTATTCAGTTAATAAACTGTCATGCTGACCATGTCCAACTCCACACTGAAAAGGATGCTCTGTACAGATGAGAGCTTGTTTTTTCCCAGCTGACCTGAAGCCCTAGGTGGCTGTGGTGCTCAAAAGTAAGCTAGATCTTAATAGTAAGCTAGAATGACACTGTCATTGAGATCTGAATGCCCACTACTCTTAACAGGGCAAGGGCACCCTCTGCAACTTTTGTAAGACATGGGGAGACAGGGCCAACCCGAAGGATAGGACCTTGTACTGGTACATCTGACCTTTAAAGGCAAACCGAAGAAATGGTGTTGAGGTAAAACCCAAAGGTCAGCACTTCACAGATACCAGATTAAGCAGTGCTTAAAAATGACTCGCACACGTTTGCGTTCTTACGCTTGTTTTAATATGCTTTAGTGATGCTTTCTTGTCCAAGAAAATGCAAGGGGGCAGCATGCAAAAGGTTGAGAACCCCTGCCATAGAGCATTAATCTTTGTATAAGAGAAACAACTGCTAATGTGCAAATGAGGTGCTATAAATGAAGGGAAAACTGCTGATGTTGTCCTACTATTCTTCAAACACTAGATGGAGTCGAAACGTGGTTTTGTGCAAAAAATAAAAATTTCTGTATAATGTACAATGATCATAAAGCATAATGATCATAAAGATTTTTATATTATATATATATATATAATATTATTTTTTTAAGAATCATTTTTATACAATCATAAAACAAAAATATAGAAACCTAAGATGTAAATTAGGAAATTAGGGTCACAGTGATGTAAAACTACTTTGAAATCCCCTCGGGTGTGCTAAAATATATCTTCTTCATCTTTCTATCTTCTTCTATATTCTTTATAGATCTATCTATCTATCTATCTGTCTGTCTGTCTTTCTGTCTAATACATACACGCATTTGTATATATGTGTGTACATATATACATATTTAATTCAGACCTCTGTAAAGCTGTAACGCTGTAAAGTATTACATCCATTGGCAAATGACTCACAAATCTTGTACACAAATAATTGCTTTCCTTATTAGTCATCTTTTTTTTACCTAGTTTATTACCAGCAGAGGCACTACTTTCTTTCAACACAACCAAATTTAGCAAGAGAGGGAAATACCATCTCTACAACACTTACTGGATACCAATTAGCCGTTGCAGGTAACACATCTTTGGATTTTGGAAGAAATCTCATTGGTTCTCCAGATTGTTGGGCATGCTCTGGCCACAGCACCCCGCTTCTTTGTTCCCACGCCCTTGCCTTGCCTCCCTTGGCCACTCCTCTTAGAACGCCCCCTCCCTTCTTACAGCTGCTGTGCACTAGCTCAGCGCTCTCAGCCACGAGGTGTCCACGCGCCGCTTCTGAACGCTAATTGGTCAGTGACGACACAAACACCGACTTTCGACCAATAGGAGCGATGTGCATGCGCTGAGCCATGCTGTGCATACCTCTTCCACATGAACAGCTGAAGCGGTAAACAAGCTGAGTGAGTCACGGCCAGAAACGTCGGGAGTATAAAATCGTAGCCTAGCCCAGTCTGCACAAAGCTCTAAACTAACCATGCGAGACGGGAGTGTGTGAATAGTGTTTTGCATAAAGCACCAACTTACTTTAATTCAAGGGCTTATCTGTTTTGATTGAAGACAAGGTGCACTTTTCAAGGAATATTACATTTTTGGTTGATTTTACCAACTTTTTTAGTCGCAAAGACAGTCCGGTGTTTCTTTTTGCTTGGACTTGGAAATCAAAAACAAATCAAACATGGTGGCGATGACAAAAAGAATGAAGGTCTTCGAGATCACCTTTAACGATCCAACCAAGACATTTTACTGCAGTGGAGATAAGGTGGCTGGGAAGATCGTGGTGGAGGTGTCGGAGGTGACCAGGGTGACGGCTATGAGGGTGCTGGGAGTCGGATGCGCTAAGGTGGACTACGCAAAGGGCAAACAAAGATGCCGTGAAGAAATCGATTATCTGAAGTATGAAGAGGTTGTCTACCTGGATGACCATCCAGCAGGTGCGTTAAAATGGTTTATCTGTGTTTATGAAGTTGGCAGATTTATTTTGCTGAAATGATGCTGATGTTGGAATGTGGCAGTACATTGTGAGAAAGGAAATGCTGGATATTCAAAAATGCAAACATGTCAAAATCTTACAGTGAAACTGTGAACACACTGAGAGTTAAAGCATATAGACTGTAAAATCACGAAACCATGATTCGTGGTTTAGTTATGTTTAGGTTAAGTTGTTTCTAGGTGTCTACATTTAAAATTTTTAAATTTTCTTTTACAGACACAGATGGTTTAGTCGTTCTCCGTCCAGGCAACAAGTATGAATACTCATTTGGGTTTGAGCTGCCTCAGCAGGGGTGAGTGTTCCCATTCATGTGATTCATTTCCTTTTCTCAGAGTCATGATGTCAGTGCTTTAATAACATCATTTTATTTCCCAATAGGCAACTGGTATCTTCTTACAAAGGCAAATTTGGGTATGTTCAGTACTTTGTGACGGCTGTGATGGAGAGACCCTCTCAGCCTGCCCTGGAATGCAAGAAAAATTTTGAGGTCGAGGAACCCATAGACGTGAATACTCCAGACTTGCTGGTGAGTTTCAAGTTAGATTCATTTTTAGTGCTTGAGTTGTGCTCAATGGATTTATCCTATAGAAAGAGATTTTCCTTTTATATAGAATTAAGAAGATTAATCTCAGTATTATTCTGATTATTGGTTTACAATTGTAATTCCTGCAAACAAAACAAAATTATTTTATTAATATGACATTGTTGTTCCATATCTAAATCATATTTGTGATAATGTATGAGCGTAAGTTGTTCATTTATATATTTCTGTCCCCTACAGTCCCCTACTGGAGGAATGAAAGAGAAGAAAGTCACCTGCATGTTCATCCCTGATGGTCAGGTGTCTTTGAATGCCAAGATCGACAGGCGTGGCTTCTGTGAGGGTGAAGAGATCAGCATTGATGCCAAATTTGAGAACACCTGCTCCCGCATTGTGGTACCGAAAGCGGCCATTGTCGCCAAACAGACCTACCAGGCCAATGGCCGCACCAAGGTCTTCAGGCAGAAATTGTCCTCCGTGCGGGGCAACCACATCATCTCTGGCATGTGTGATGCTTGGCAGGGGAAGACCATCCGTGTACCCAAGATCAAGCCTTCCATTTTGGGCTGCAACATTATTCGAGTGGAATATGCCCTTATGGTGAGAGTTTGTGTTTTGTGTTTAGCATAAATTTACAATATTTTTGAAACTATGTTTCTTGTATATATGAACTAGGTATTTATTTACAGCTTTTATATTGATCTTTTTCCCACAGATTTACATGCACATCCCAGGCAGCGAGAAGTTGGTTCTGGAGCTACCCCTGGTCATTGGCACCGTGCCGTACAATGGTTTTGGTAGCCGTAACAACAGCATGTGTAGCCAAGATGGTTCTGTGAGCACATCGTCAGCCAGCTGGGTGTCCTTACAGATGCCCTCATCTGTGCCACCCAGCTACTGCGATGTCACGCGTGACTGCAGCCTGGAACAGCCTCTCACACCTCTTCTGGACGATTATGATGGTGGAGACAGTCCCATCTTCATGAATGCACCCCCATTTCAGTTCCCCCCACTTCCTGCCTATTCTGAGGTAAGTGTAAAGCATAGTCGCATGGTATTTCCAAAATCACCTCTATCATCATAAAATAACAATAAACACTCATTGAACACAGTAATCAAATATTTTCTTTTTCTGTCATACAGGTGGAGGAAGAATACAACTGCAACGCTCGCATGCTTCCTGTCTGCTGAACTAGCCCAGCAGTGCTTGAACTGAACTCTTGCCCATTATAAACGGGCTTTTTTTCCACTCTTAAGCACTTCAGGCTTTCACCATGGGGAAGTGTAGTATGAAAGCGTGAAAGTGACGAGGATGAGGCACAGAATTTTGGGGTCTAGTTGCTCCAGGGTCGAAGTTAGTCGAAGTTCAGAGGAAGAAGTGAAGTCTGAGCTCTTACCGTGCCTGCTTTGCTAACAGCCCCATTATATCACGCATCACTCAAGTTACGTGTTTCTCTGTCAGACTGATGCGGTTTCAGGGCCTGAAGAAGGGCACATGGGCTGTTCGGCATACTGTGTTTTACTGTGTATAAGCTGCTCTTTCCGGACATGAGATTACTGCTGAGGTGCAAAGTGATTGTACTGCATTATAGCCATATAGTCACACTTAAAATTTTCCAAATGGTGGTTATGTACTTCCAGTTGTCCCCAACACACATTTATTAACATTTAGAAAACTTGATTGTGTTAATTTCTCATTACCATTCCATTACAGTCCTGCGTTTTTGTGAGGATAAAATATTACATTTGTGGAAATGTTATTTAATTTATATGTTTAGTTTGTTTTTTGTTGGTCATGCAAGGTTTAGCAGGAACATTTGCTAACCCGTATGCGAACCCATGAACATTTTATTTTAAGTTACTGAAATGTAAAGAATTTTTTATCCAAGGCAAAATCATGTATCAGTGTTGAGACTGTTTTCTGTCTATCTTGATGCACTTTTTAATGAATGCAAGTTGCTGTATAAATACTACCAGGGAGATGTCCTTTGTTTTTTGTTTTTCTTTTGTCTTCCAAAATTGCTCTTATGGCGGGTCTACACTGAGGGATCAAGCATTGCATCTTGTGTTAAAAAGCTCAACAAAAGTTGTACTAAGAAAGGGCTCAGTTTGGTATGTTTTTTAACAGTAGGCCAAATACAACTCATCAAGTGCCAGATGGGGGCTGTGTTCAGGCTTGACCATGTTTTTTGCGAGACCAGAAGCTATCCTATGTGCACTATCCTGAAGACATTTTGATTAACATTTCATCTGGAAATCTTCCCAAACTTTTTTTGTGTGTTTTGTTTCTCTTTGATTATAAAAGTTACAGTAAATGATGTGGCAGTGCACATGTTCTGAGTATCCTTTTTGTATCTTAAGTTAAAGTGTTGTTTTGTAATGAAAACTCTCAATAAAAAAAAAAAGTTCAATTTCAATAAAAGTTTAAAAAGTAGTTATCTTTTCTGCATCCTTTTGTTTATTTGAAGTATTGAATTGAAGACTAGATTAGTTTAAAATTAAATCAAATATTAACAGGAAAAAATTATATTTTGCCTTAGCAAATAATTAGTCTCATAAATATGCCGATTAGAAAGTTAACCCAAGGTTTACAAATATGCAGTATGTGAACAGTGTAAAACATTAAACAAAAAGCCCAGAACTACATTAAACCAGTGTCACTAGTTAATACATTGATTGGGTTTCTATCTAATGGAGTGTGCACATTCTATTTACACTTGGCCACAAAAATGTGTCTCCCTAAACAGATAGAAATTGGATATACTATTACATATTTAAAATAACTGTATGGATTTCTATAATCATGTTAATGCAGAGCAGTGAATTTTTGCTATTGAAATCTGAAGTGTTGAGTTTTGTTGCTCCATTCACGTGTTTCATTCATAATTGCTCAATTCTGTTTACGAGTAACTTTACGTGTCCTGAATAACCGGATGCATTTACAAATGACAGTCACGTTTAGTGCTCTCCTGACGTGGTTGGAGTGATCAGATTGCAGCCTGTCTCACATTTTGGTGGTCATTTACAGTACATTATGTCTTTTATATGACCAGCCGGACTAAAAATGGGAGAGGGGTTACTTAGAAAAACTGAGTCCAGGGAGTGAATTCAAAGGGGGACCGAGTTCCAGCAAAATCTTCTATTACATACATATAGTAAGACTTTCCTCATCTACCTGCAAATATGTTCCCAACTAGGGCCCCTCTGTAAATCTCGGCCATCTCCACCATTGATGATCAGACAGTTGTCATTACAGCTATCCAATAATTTCCATGGTCAGTAATAAGAAAAGCATCTGCTTATTGAAGACACTTTATTTATAAGTAGCAATGATTAAATTTACAACACCATTGTCATTGACTTAATTTACATTTTGAGTCAAGCTTAAGTTTACTTAGCTTGAGTCAAGTTCTCTTTCTCAACCAAGTTACTGGAAAATTCATGCTTTTGGCTTTTCCATCATGTCATGTTTATTTTCAGAAATTAAATACAGATAAGATTCAAATGTGGAAATTAAAAAACCCAGAATGAATTGAGAATCAATTTAGGGTAAACAGCCAAGAGTTGTTTATATTGGCAAAGTGCTGAAGGCTGATATGACAGTCTGATCATTGGCAGAATACAGTTGGAATTAATACAGACTCAATTCTATTACGTTTTCTTCATCGGTTTCCCTAATTAGCACAGAAACAGATGGATGGTGGTGGATGAGTGTGAGCAGCAGAGTAAAACATTGTCCTCAGGCCTCAAATTGTCTCCTAACAACAACCAAATAAACCACTTTTTGCAAGACAATATATTGATTTTATTTACAAAGTCAAACAAAAGAGGGGTTCAAAAGTTAGTTCACCAAACTAACTTTTAATTAACCAACCGTTACACTAAAACGAAAAGAACCACAAATACAGCAAAATAAGCGACCTCCATAACTAAACAAAAAAAATCTCAAAATAAAATGCACCCACCTCCCAAAGACAAATAAATCATTAAAAAGGAGACAAACCAAAACATAAATAAAACAAAACATCAGACAACTCAGACTATCACTCACTTCTTCCTTGTTGAGACGTGCCCCACTCTATCCGCACAGTAAGTGATAGGGGACAAAGCTGTTTATCCTGTTTAGAACATTTCATAAGTCTCTGCTTCCACACTCTTGCTCTCTCTTTGACTATTTATCTAACTCTCTTTTCTGGCCCCAGTAAACCCTCCAGTGTTTAAAGCACCTGCCCAATCCATGGCCAACATGCTTGCAAAAACGTATCATTCCAAATCTAAAATCTCCTCCCTTATCTGTTTGATCACACACTGTGCAGGATGGCTAGAAAACAGAAATCTCCTGTCTAGACATGGTCTGGCTGACATGCATCTCCTTGAAGCCGTGGTAGCCAAGCTCCTTGCAGCTTAGTTAAAATATAAAAAAAGATTTAAAAAAAAGATTTATTCAATGTTGCCATTACATCTCTGCAAGATACATATTTGATTTAAACACTTTCTGCCTTACTGTTTGTTTTTCTGCTGTATAATTTTGTTATTATACCTTGTAAACATAAAACATTAACATAGATATATGTATATAAAATTAACAAATATACATATATAAAATCAACATATATAGACAGCACAGACTATATATAACATAGTGATGGATTGCAATTGCAATACATTGCTTGCAATTACGTGTTGTCTTAAGATAGTTTGTGCGCTCTAAACTCAAATCACTTGGTTTGTCAATCATAAGTGGGAGATTCCACATAAGTGTAGTCCTTGCACCAGGTCCCTTTTGAAGCCCTGTATTGTAGTATTGCCAGTAAACAAATTAAACACATGTACATAGCCATACATAGTCTTGTAGTATGGTAGAGTGGAAAGTTATGATAGAAAAGATAGGTTTGCACGTCCATGTTTTCACTTGACAGATCATCCGAGGTAACTTACAGTGCATTCAAACTAGACATTTGCAGGAGCATCCTGAGTTCCTGGTAACTGAACTTGTGATCTTTTTGTTAATACCATACACATCGAGTTAAATTACAGAATATCTTATAAACAGTCCTTTGAAGCCTGTTTGTCAGGAAGTTAAAGCATCAAGTTCCAAGGAAACAAAATGGATAGGTTGCAAATACATTCTCTGTCGAGTGATTATGACTGTAGGCATACTAGTTGGGGTCCAAAGTTTCTATTAAGGTGTCCTTGATAGGTGCCATGGGGCAGCAGTCATCCAAGAGCTGGACCTGAGACTTATTTGGCACAAGATCCACAATGGTTGATTTCAGCAAGTGTCCTAAGTGAAAAAAATATCCTAAATATAAATATATAAGATTATCACATTCTGTCAGTACATGTAGAGTTGCTCTATTTTATAGCTGGTGTGTTATTGGATGTTTCAAAACAGATGTAAAAGCTGTTAAGTGAGTTGGGTAGGGAGGTGTAAATGATACAGGAGTGTTTTCCTGTGGTCAGTGATATGCTGGATGCCTTGGGAAATGCTTGGAATTATGTCCCAAAACAGAAAGAGCCTCAGGAACATATAGGTGCATGTGTTACCTGCGCAAAGACCTGCAGCTTTCCTGACATTAAAGATTCATTGATGTTGCTTTTTAACATATGGACCCACACCACCCTCTAAATTAAGTCTTACTTCAATAGTAGCTATTAAAGGAAACCCTGTTACTGGTACTGCAATAGTAGGCCTACTGCTTTCAGGTTTCAGATGCCAGACAATTTTACTATATTTAATCAATGAATTTTACTATTGATGATTTTAATTTAGTAGTCAACAGTTAATTGTAAACATTACAGCAAATTCAATATTTGTTTTCAATTTAAGTGTTGACTTATTAAGAGAGGAATGTTGTGTCAGCATTTTTTATTCTTTCATTTAAATGCATCTTTTGCTTATTGTTTAAACGTATTGACAAAGAACAGTTTGCTTTTTTGTTTGTTGCATGATGGTACAAAATGGCTCAATGAAAGGATTTAGACAGAGACTCTTCAAATAAATATTTCCTGACATTTAAGAGAAAACAAGCTGATCCTTGCCCTTAAAAGCAAAGTCAAAATACAAAGAAAAGCTTGTCAAAGATTTTGGTTAACTTTTAAAATTATGATTATCTGCTGATTAAAAATAACTTTCACTTTTTAAATGAATTAAATAGGATTTCTGGTTATTTTAGTCAATTGTAACACTCATAACAGAATGATTCTGTTTGAGAGAATAGTGTATATTTTATAGAGCCTCAAACCAATGTTAAAGAGATTTTTATTTGTAACTGAGCAAAATCTGTTTCATTCTTTTTTGTAGAAACTTGCTGCGCCATATATTCCTAGACAAATCATTTTATTCAACATGTGAAGTGTACTAACTATTGAAACAGTGTTTGTAGGGGAAATCTAAGAAAAAAAGAAAGGTAATTTCAAAAATATTTTTTTAATAACCAAAACTCAAGAGCTCAGAACACAAAACACCATAGTAAAACGAGGACTGACCAAGAACAGAACATAAACACATTTCAGAATCTTTAACCATCTGCTTTTGCAAAATGCAACTTTTTTAAAAATTGATGTCACTACAACAAAGCCGACTTGCATAGCATATATGTTTTCCTTTTTTGATAGGCCAGCTAGCACACTTAAGCACAATTGCCCCCCCTTGGATTGGCTCGTGTCTAGTTAAGGCATCTGTGGTCAGGGGTACACATTGAATGTAAACGTAGCTAATCAAGTTACACAGGAATCCACAGCCCTTCTCTTGTGCTGCTGTACACTCTAAAAATTAAAACATTGATTGATTGACCATGCAAGGTGCTGCAGTATAGAACTAATATGCTGACTGTAAAAACATTTTATATGGCTATATTAGATGGAGTGTTGTCATGAACTTTATGACTGGTAAATATGTAAGGGTTTTAGAGGAATATCACAGCTATGTAATTTAATGTTTTATACACACACTTCCTGGCTGCTAATCTTCCTTATTAGCAGCACTGTTATCTCATCTCCTTTAAGGAAATGCTATTCACAGAGTCATTAAGCCAAACTGAGCATGGAAACTTAGCTCTGCCCTTCCTATAAACTCCAGGGCCAACACGTAATCTACTTCCTCACATGAACACATACCAGGAACTCTGATATAGAGAATATTATGGTTTCATTTGGGGCAACATAACATGTCCAGTTATAGGTCAATGTCTCTCAATCATGAGAAAATTAGTCTTGCTGTTTGCATGGCTTGCAGCCACCTGTAAAAACAGAAACAACATTTGATAGCCTCAAAAACTGCTCTCTTTCGTTGACCTTTTCCCTTTTCTATTAGCTAATCCTTAATCTGATGCTCACGGACACCAGAGATGAGTGGAGAAATCAAGGTGATGCCAGGTCACCACAATAAGGTAACAAGCTCAATGCCTCCCCCCTCCAACAAAAACTGTGTTCCTGCTCTATAGCAGCACAACCTTCTCAATTGTGTCATTGTGCTAAGAACTTCCTCTAGTTTTGATCTTTATAAACGCACAATGTTTGTTTGTTTGGATTGTTCCTCATAATCAAGTCTAAAAATGGTACTAGTTCTATATATAGTGTTCTGTATACATGTTCTGTACATATTGAGTTGCTAAAGGTGCTTAAAAAAAGATTGTTTATCTACACAAGCTGGTTCTTTGGACTGTGTGTCTATATTTGTCTACAAAAACACATTGATATTAAAAAAATCTAAATATTATCAGCTTAGGGGTCAAACTTGTGTATCACTTGACCTACTGCTGATAGAAATAACAGGATTCTGCGCTTGGTCACATTACTTAATAGAAGTTATTCTTAATTCTTAACTTAATAACTGTTTAATGATTGTAATACAAATAAATGTATTTTTTTACTTTAGTTATTAAGGCAAAATGTTAAATGCTCTCTCTCACTTTGGATAAAATTAATACTTTTTATAAAAAAAGGGTCAATTAATTAATTTTAAAATAGAGAGGCTGGCACCTCTTTCTTGATGTCTCATTTTGCAGGTTTGGCATTGAGCCATCTGGAACAAAGGTGAGTCCAGGAGCCGTTCCTCATTGTCCTTCAGTAATGGAAACTGATCTCATATTTCAGTTAGGTAATTCATCAGCTGTCATTTTTTTCTGCTTGTTAGTCTGGCCCCTCATCATAGCACATAGGTTGTTGTGGAACTTTTGCATGAAAACATGTGATGCAAAGGTGTCCTCATGTTTTGGTGCAATGTGATGTCTTGACATAAACATCTGTACATGAATGCTAATTTAGAATTATGTAAATTAGCAAATATTGCTTGCATAGACAACAATTTACCCCAATGCAATGTTTCAGAAAATAACAATTACAGTAGTGTGAAGGGGAATGTCATGGGATTAAAGCTTGTGAAAAATGTGTAGACACCAGACAACAGGTGAAACATGGAACACTAAATGTCATTGAAGCAACAGTTGTGAGGTGAAACCATTTGGGATCTGTTGTACAATGGAAGCGTAATGATTGAAGTAATTTCTGCACTACTAGTGGCACTGTTCACATTGCAAAAATAATGGAAGGTTTCCAAAAAATACTTCCCTTATGCAATTGGTTTGACAAGCACGTAGTCCTACCATGTACTGAGCTCCTACAGCTTAAAATGTTTTTTAGAAAGTAACAGTGTCACTTTTTGTGAAGTCATTCTATATGTTGCCCATTTATAATTCTTTCTGCACATGTCTAAAAATGATGAGGAAGAACAGAAGATTCTGTCATCATTTACCTTATTATCCTCTTGCTGTTGCAAACCTGTTTGACCAACTTTTTGTGATGAAACAAAAATGCTTAGTGAAACACAAAATGCTATGTTTAGCAGATGCTAATGGCTGCTACTTTACAATACATTTAGAAAGTATTTTGTTGTCTGACTTGCAAAGAAGAATGGTAGAAAATCCCCCATTCTAGGTGTGCAAAGCTTGAGGCTGTAATTGCTACCAAGGGTGCTTCAGCTAAGTATTGAGTAAAGGGTTTAAATACTTATATAAATGTGATATTTTAGCTTTTCTTTTTTCATACATTTTTTTTATTTTGTCATTATGGGGTAATAATGTTACGTCAAGGTTCCCACACCGCCCCCTTCTGGCCATTAGTGGGAACCGTCACCTGAACTGTTGAACTACATTTTCCAGCAGCCCTCATACCTGGGGCTGCCACTCCTCCATTACTCACCTGTTACCAATAACCTCATTAAGGACTGTATATATACCATGCACATACATTGTCTCATTGCGAAGTCTTGTATTTCCTGTTGGTTGCAATTCTGAGCGTTTCTACCTGGTTTTGATATCTGTTATTACCCTGGTCTGTTTCTTGTTATCTGATTGTTTGCTGCCTGCCTTGTTACCTGGACTGTTATTTGGATTACGTATTCTGTTTGCTGCCTGCCTCGACCCTTGCCTGTATATTGGATATCCCTTGCCTGCCGCCTGCCTCGAACTTCGCCTGTACCACGACTCTGATTCTGGTTTGCCTCTGCCATTGCTGTTTGCCGTGATTGACCATGCCTGTTTACTATTCTTCTAATAAAAACCTGCAAATGGATCCGCACACCTCTGTCCCCTTTGTAACAGAAGACTTCGCCGCACCAGGATCCAGCGGTTTTTATGAAGACCCGTTTGATCAACTGATACATCCCACCCACGCTCCCTGTTTTGTAGACACCGGCCACGTCGCTGACATCAGCTGTCATGCCTACTGCTCACCCTCAGGACAACACCTGTGCGGTGGCTGAGCTGCGGCCCTTCCAGCCTCTGCCAGTGCCGCGGCCGGAGGATCCCTCTGCTTTCCCTTCGCTCCAAGAATCCTGGTCTCTGCCTCAGCCCGTGGACCCTTACGTCAAGGTTCCCACACCGTTCCTTCGTAACAAATGAGTGTATTTCAATGAAAAAATAATTTATTTAAACTATTGTAGCATCAGGCTGCAACATATCAAAAGTTAAAAGAGTCAAGGAGGTCTGAATACTTTCTGAATGCACCATAATGATGATGGTGAATGGGGATAGACACTGTAAAAAAATAAACCATAATATTATAATATTAATAATAATCATTACAAAATTAATATTATTATTGTTATATCATTAAAATACAATGTATAATATACTATTATTAATAAATGTAATATTTGACTTATAAACAGACTGAAATTAGTTGTCCACAGATAATTTCCCATCTACCAAAGCTCTCACATATGATAGGATACTTTAATAGGATACATCAAGAGATGCCAGGTTTAACATCAATGACACAAAATGTCATGTTCTACCATGGGTCTTGTAACTAACTGTCATTAATGTTAAACCTTAATATGTCATTTTAAATCTCAATTTTTAAGTTACGTAGCTTGCCCCTGGTTCCTGTAACCACTGTAGTTTCAGTGTGTACTGATAATGTGTCATCATAATGTAATATCACCTAAGAGGGCGTCATTGAGTTTCAGACTAAACCTAACCATTGTGTTAAAACATGTTAGCACTTGTTATTACATGTGCTTACTAGCCGCAGGAAAGAGATTAGTCAGTTACTATGTAGAAACTAAGTTCCTGTCTAGAGGGCATGTATGTGTAATTTTAGTCATGAATTCAAATAAACAGCTTACAGTTTAAGGTCACTTGTTATGACAATTTCGTAAGTCTTTATGAGATGTAAGGTACGAGAGATACCTGGATGTCCAGCGCTTAGTGATGTATGTACCCATTGCGTAAGTCTTGTGGTATGAAAACCTTATTGGCTGGGCAGTTAGGAGGTGGTGGTTCTTGTCCATGAGCACGTTGTATTTCCTCCATGATGTCCCATGAGATGGGAGCGAGAATGACTGTGGGGGGTAAAATGGGTTCTGGAGGCAAAGATTCAAGTGCAGGATCATGCCGACTAGAAAGGGCATCTGCCTTACCATTTTTACTAACGGACCGCCCCTACTCCACAGTCAGATGCATCGACTTCAACCACGAACCGGTGATTGTGGTCAGGATGTTTCAGTATGGGAGCTGTGGTGAAACTGTGTTTGAGGTGATTAAATGCCTTTATCGCCTCAGGATTCCATGGCAAATTCTTTGGTTTTCCCTTTAGGAGAGATGTTAGCGGTACAGCAATCAAACAAGCAATCAAATTTCGAATGAATCTACGATAACAATTAGCAAAACCAAGAAATCTTTGCAAATATTTGATAGTGACTGGTTGTGGCCATTCTGTGACTGCATGTACCTTACTTTTATTCATCTCCACTCCCTGATGGCTGATGTTATAACCCAGGAAGGCTATTTGTTTTACATGAAATTCACACTTTTCTGCCTTGACATAGAGTTGATTCTCGAGTAGACGTGTTAGCACTGTTTGAACATGCTGGATGTGTTCTTGTTCGGTTTTAGAATAGATAAGGATGTCGTCAATGTAAGCCACCACGCATTGATTCAATAGGTCTCTGCATATTTCGTTGATGAAAGATTGGAAAACAGCAGGAGCGTTAGCGAGACCATAAGGCATAACTAAATATTCATAGTGCCCCCTGGAGGTTAAGAAAGCCATCTTCCACTCATCCCCAGCTTTAATCCTGATGAGGTTATATGCGCTTCTGAGATCTAGTTTGGTGTAAATAGTAGCTTCTCGTAACTGTTCCAAGGCAGATGGGACCAGAGGTAGAGGGTATCGAAATTTTACTGTGACATTATTCAAGCCTCTATAGTCTATGCAGGGCCTTAATCCACCATCCTTTTTCTCCACAAAGAAAAAACCTGCTGCTGCTGGAGAGGTGGAAGGATGAATAAATCCAGAACTGAGGGCCTCCTTGATGTAATCTTCCATTGCCTGAGTTTCATTGCGGGACAGTGGATAGACTTTGCTCTTTGGTGGCATGGCGTTAGGTAGCAGATCAATGGCACAATCCCAGGATCTATGAGGTGGTAACTTAGCTGCCTTGACTTTACTAAATACCTCTTGGAATGATGCATAGCAGGTGGGTATGTGGGTCTTTTTCTCAGTATACAGACTTTCTATGCTAGTAGTTAGACATGGATTAGAGGGTACTGAATTCACACAATGAACAATGAGTGTAACAAGAATCAGACCATGATATAAGTTCATTGTGTTGCCATGAGAAAACAGAAATATGATGTGCCAACCATGGATAACCCAGAATAATTTCATATTTGGGAGCTTGAATAACATAGAATGAGATAGTCTCTTGGTGAAATAGTCCGACATGTAGCTGTATGGGTATGGTTTTTTGAGTTTTACCATTGCCTATGTGAGGCTCATTGACTGTGCTGACTTTAATAGGTGGGATACATGAGATGGTGGGGATGTTATACTTGGTGATGAGATCTTGATTGATGATGTTCAAGGCTGCCCCAGAGTCAATTAGCACTGTAGGGTCGAAAGTAGTTTGAGTAGTAATCTGCACAGATATCTTGAAAGCTTGTGTGTTAAGTGGAAGAGATATTTCACTCACCCGGGTAGTTAAGTTGGTGGGTCTCCCGGGTTTGCATGGGCACGTAACACTGCGATGGCCTGATTGTCCGCAGTAAAAACAGAGGTTAAAAAGGTTCAGGTTCTTTGCAGGCTAATTCTGTTTGCAGCTCGATACTCAGACTCCTGCGAAATACAGCCTGGAGTGCAATGTGAGCCACTCTGTGCAGCCAGAATGCGGAATGTGATAGCATGTTCTGCAGAAGAGCTTTTGCCTTGGGCTAACTGGAGCAACTGTGTTGAGATATCCTTGCTCCCTGCAGGATACTCGAACACTTCACGGAGTTGCTTGACGAAGTAACCATAGTCAGAACGGAACCTAAAATCAGAGTCCCAAACTGCTGCTGCCCACTCATTCGCTCTCCCGCACAGAAGGGATAACATAAACATACATTTTTTATCATCGGTACGAAATGTATCTTCATGATTAGCAAAATAAATGTCTACTTGCTGAACAAATCCCTTCACTTGCTCTGCAGTACCATCAAACTTGTCAGGCATAGCGAATCTTACAGTTGATGGCATGGGTGCGGGGAGAGTGCAGATGAATTGCGTGAGGTGTTCGTTAGCTTGGTGATTTGTTCTTGATATCCTTTGAGCATCTCGCACTGATAGGCGAATGCAGCCTGAAACTGGGAAACCATGCAGGTATAAACGTTTGGTGAGGCAGGGTTAACTGGCAATACTTCACAATGTGCTCATTCGAGCATGCTGCTTAAATAGTCAGAGGAACAGGAAATGAGCCAACAGGAAATGGTCAGACAGGAAACAGTAAGCAGAGGGAGTAAACAGTCAGTATTCTGGCGAGGGCTCCCTCTGCTGGCAGGGATGGTCATGGCATGACGTTACATTGTCTGCCCAACTGAAACAGCTCTGACATGCCTGAATTGTGGTCTTGGCATTGTTTCAGACACATAGACCACTGTTATAATATTTAAAATGATCTGAGGAGTTGGTTGATAAATAGAATAAACCTTCAAAGCCACAGTTTCAGTTTCATAATGAAGTAATTACATCTGATATTTTTCTAACAGCTGACTGTTCTTCTTGTTTGCTTTGTTACGTTTTCAAAAAATCCCTCAAAAAGTCCCAAAATCTTTCATCAGATACTACGCACTTGTCACACTATTTTTCTTGACTGACTGCCTAGAATATCTGTGATTGGCTAAAGTACACAAAGTATGCAGGTTGTCATTGGTTTAGCCCAGTGTTCAAGCATCTTACATTTACCTAGTGCATGCTCACAATTTACTATAATTTCTTGTTTCTGTTTTTCTTTTTCACATGTTTCTTTTTTAATCATCTGTCATTTTGTTTGTAGAAACAAATTAAAAGAGGTCATATTATTTTAACCTGGAATCCTAAATGTTTTTTAATGTTTTTTAATGTTTTGACACAATTTGACAAAATATTTCACATTGGCAAATATTTCACATTGGGTAGATGTTTAGAAATGTAGACTTGTAATTTTTCCTCCCCAGCATACATATTACCAGTTTCTCATAGCTGTTTGGCTGCATATGGTAAACATACATTCCTGCAATGTAAATATTACATTTATACATTTGGCAGACGCTTTTATCCAAAGCAACTTACAATAAAAGCAACTTACAACAAATGCTTGTGTACAGTGGCCTTCCAAAAATATTTGGACACTTTCCGGTTGTCAGATATTAGTGAAACATGCCCACAGCTAATGTGATGACCAATACCTTGTTATTCCAGGACAAATATATGAACTTGAGGGAAACTGACTTTATACTGTCTTCATGTTCTATATTCTAAATAAAATATCATTACGTTTTTATATAAATGTTTTGTTATCTGGTTTATATTTATACTAATATTTTGTTTCATTTTAATTACATATTTTGTCATCAATGCAATTAAATTATATTTATCTATCTTTTAAATTTGAATCCATTTAATTTTTACATTTAAATTTTACCTGTAATAGTCATTCAGTGGATTATTATTTGTCACAGATTTTAGAATAAAAACATATTAATTACAAAAAAGTACAGAGCTGACCAAATTTATTCACGTTTATGAGATTACACTTCTGACCCATTTGGGTAAATCCACAGATTCCACAAAATATTCCTTTTCTGTCCTCTGTTCCTTTTCTGCAGTTTTTCCCCCTCCCATGTCATCACTCCCTCGTCTGAGACAGAGAACACAACTTCCTCTGCATTACTATACACACAGTACAAAATGTCTCTGAATTTTGATTGGTGGTTGAATCTTATCACGCTTCACCCTATTGGCTGGAAGGCTTGAGCACGCTGTGATCACGCTGTGAGCGCATGCCAGCCTCTCCTGTTGGATCTTGTGTTTGACTCTTACTGTTCTATTTTAAATGCTGCTGCTTGTCTTTGTAAAATGCTGGCCTCACTTGTTTAAAGAGTCAAGCAGTGACCTGGCATTATAAAAATTGCATGGGTGAGACCTAAAGATGAAAAGGTCTCGAAAGAAGAAATCTAAGGAAACATGAATTGCTTGTCACTGACTTTATTTTACCAGCACTGATGCACTAAACTATTTGTTTCCTTATTTATATAAAGCAGCCATTATCACATGATGACAATGGAATGTTACATTGACCTCAGCACACTCAAAAACATCCATGATGCTGTACATTGTTAGATGTGATTGATGTATGTTATTGAGTACAATTCTGTGATTTTTGTAAAAACTTTGTGATATATTTTTTACCTGGCACAGAAAAATAAACCAAACAGTAATTAATTCTGCATTTCCCAAATACATTCAGAAGATCAGATAAGAGGATAGAATGTAATATAATGTGAAATGGTTCTTTGTATGTCTAAAAACCTCAGACTAGCTCAAAAAAATTTCTGCATGGACTCAAAGAAGCACAGCCTTTGTAAACTGTTGAATTTCTTAAATGAAGAAGTAAAAGTGTGCATATTACAACATGTGCTATTTAAATAGCTGGCTCAACAAATGCAGACACTATAAACCAGAATATGTCAGAGAAAATGGATGGGAAGTGGGATTTGTCAGCACAAATCAGCACATTTAGGATTTTTTTGGTCTTCCAAAACTATTGTTGATAGAAGACTGTGTATCTACCAACACTACCATCTAACCAGCCTATAGTACCATAGAGATTATGTGCTAATCTTTCTATTCTGTGACATGTCAACATATAAATTCCAAAAATTTTTGTTTTCTGACTGCTGCACAGAATTAGGACTGTTTAGTGTAACATTGCATCATTACAAGTCAGTGCTGTTTCAGATTTCACACTGAAAAGCTGTGTGGTGAGATCAAAACAACCTGAGGGCTCAGCAAGCTCTGCAGAAATATCCACAAACATGTTTCATGATTGCATGTGTCGCACATTTGTGCAATGACGAGAGCTGTTATTGGTCAGAAAAGCGAAAGCGGCAGACAACATACTCCTCCAACGTGGAATGTAGGTGAGATCGGAATGTTCTGTTTACAGTCAGCAGAGAAAAAAACACTTTCAGATAGAGGAAATACTGTGAGATATCCTGAACCTGTCTAGTATTACCTGTACACTGAGACATAAGGTGCCTTATTTAAATGCTTAAAGGCTGAAAAGCTATTTAAATGCTAAAAGGTTGCACTACTCACAACTTTATATAAGTTAACTCTATTAGGTATCCTATATTGTTTTAGAAAGCACAAATTAGTGTCTAATGGGAAAGGCCAGGGAGCTGCCATTTAAAAGAGTTGGTTATCTAAAGCAATTTACAAAGACACCAGTTTGTACTACATCAGTGATTCATAAACGAAGCTTTGCGAGCCCCTAGCGGTGTATTATGGAACTGCAGGTTTTCGTGATGTGTTGAACTCAGAAATGTCCATGTATGGAAATTAGGTAGTTAGTAAATCCAGTTAAATAAATGATTTGTTTTTTATTTTACATTTCTGTTATATTGTAGATTCTCCAAATTATCAACCCATTTGTTAACAACTTTTACACATTTAAGCATAATCAAAAGGTTTGATTGTATATACAAAAATGAGTCTTTAGATATATTTTTAATGTATATATTTTAATCACTGCATGTTTCCCATAGCCACCCAGCTTCTGACTTAGTCCTCCATGCTAATGTTGGAAGCAAAAAGAGCAACTGCCAAAATGTGTCACTTCATTTAGAGCAATATCCATCCTTGAGCTGTTGACAACTCCTGGCATATGATGTATTTCAGCTTAAGTGTTACTGGGGCCACCACTGCTGGGGTGACACAACAAGCTAGTGAATTAGTACTGTGGAGGAAAGATTTGTTTTTATGTCTTACCAAAACTACTGGTTTTGTACTAGTTACTGGTACTAAATTGCACTATTACTGGCACTATGGACACTGAATATTTCTACTGAAGTCAAGCTCTACATTATGTAAACAATGTAGCAATGCGACTGTGCTTAAGGTTTTTGAAAGGACAAAGACACCAGTGAGAAAAGCAGAGATAAAGTGCTGCATAATGCCCTTGATTACGTCTATACTGCCCATGTGTTTAGTCTAAGCTCTGCTGATTTCCCTTCAGTGTCCTAGTCACAGAGCTCCCAGCAAACACTGGCCATATTCCTCTGCTATCACATGATTTACCATCAGTGATGTTTGTTGTTGTGTTTTGTGAACATGGGAATTCTGAGATCATGCTTTAAAATGATCATCTCAAGGTTCTGCAATAAACAGTGCTGTCTGTCAGCATAAAAGATAATTTAGTACAGAGATCAACTTAACAGTGCTGCCCTACTAAGGCAAAAGACCTTAACTCACCAGAGTGTGAAACTGAGAAAAGTGACTTCTTAATGCCCTGACAATTGAGCTATTAGGAATAATATTGTAATTTTCACATTTTGTAGTGTATACCTGTATTAAGATAACTTTAAAGTCATTTTTCTCAGTTTTACACTCTGCTAAGTTAAGGTCTTTTGCCTTAGTAGGGCAGAGTGGTAACCTTACATACCTTCAAAATTACTAATTAGAGGAGTATTGTAGAGCCCAACCCAGAGAAAAAATGTATTTATTAGAGGTTGCTATTCATAGCTCAGGAGATTTGGAAATCTCAGTTCTGTTTTAAGAATCAACTTTACACTTCTTGGGAAAAATAAACAAATGAGACAATTGTAAATATATTAAGAATAAGAAGCTGTTAAATTGGATTTGGGTAAATTTGATAAGAAATGTTTCATATTGAGTTCATATCGAAATCTTTAGTAACCTCTGAAACTCATTTTTGAGACATTTGTAAGATTTGTAGGTCTTTTCTCAGGAGAAATATCTGTGACACAGAAGACTTAAGAAAAAGTTCCCAGTAGCTCTCAATCTCATTGCTGTCTATGAAATAATAGGGGCAGTTGTGGCCTAATGGTTAGAGAGTCGATCAAAGGTCACAGGTTTCATTCTCACAGCTTGAGTAAGGCACCTTTCCTCCCAGTTGCTCCCAAGGTGCTGCAATGATAGTTACCTTTCACTGCTCTGGGTGTGTGTGTTCATGACTTGCAGTGTGTGTTCACTTAGGGTAACCAGATTTGAGTTTGTAAAAAAGAGGACACTTCAGCGGTGTGTCTCTTGAACGTTTCAAATGTGCAAAACCAAAATTATACATTGACCTGTAGCTTTCGTGGTGCTTAACCGTGTGAAAAGCATAGCATCGCTGTCGGATGGAATCCTCCTAACTCCACTTTTGGTTTTTGTTGTTTTTTCATAAATAATACTATTGGTCAGTCCCCACGTGGGTTTGTAAATTTAAGAAATGATTAGCCAATGAAAAGTGTTGAAAATAGCTTGGGATTAAAGTCAGCGAGAGCCTTGCAGCATTACTTCTCTTTAAGATTAAAAGTCGCAACGAGTAAGAAATCCTCGTCGAGCTTATCGTTTTATTTTGGTATTGCATAGCTCTTAAACGTTTAAGATTTATGTAACCATCATTAGCTCTGATTAGTTCTTAAAGCCTTGTCTCTTGTCAAAAGGCTCAACGCGACCACAGACTTTGATGAACACTGCTGGCAGCAGCGAAAGTCTGTGTCCGTACTATTCTTATCAATGACAGTGTAAACTCTAAGCATAAACTATGTAAAACTCTGATTAAACATAATTTTGGGGAAATGTTGTGTTAATGTTGGTACACAACATTATATGATAGCAATAACGATACAATGTTTAATAACTCAAAAAATATGCGTTTTTTTAATTTCCTGAAAAATTCTGGTTTTGGAGGATTCCGCCCGACAGCGACGATAGGCAGCCTCTGCAGCAGTAACAACAGCACTCACAAAAATCTTCGTGACTTTAGCTGATGAGCTCTCGCCACTCGCTGCCGTTTTATGCTTGCTTGAACATATGTGTGTGCTTGTAGGTCGTTGGCACCTTTATTTGCTACTGACACGTAAGTGCCTGCTTTGCATGTCAGGCACTCAACTTCAAATGGATCAAGACGAAAACATGGGAATTTCTTTTTTAATTCTTCCGGGAACTTACACTTACACCTACAATTTACACTTGCCGGACACATGTGATATGCCTGTGGTAAACAAGGAAGTTTGTGCTATTGAGGTGTTGACCAATTAAAAGTTTAAGAGAAGACTATCAACCAATGACGATAACTCTATAGTCATACCGTGCAAACTCTGAAACTTTTAGGGTCTACTTCATCACTCCCCCTACTCACCTCCACTTAATGCAAAGCGAAAAGAAATGAGTAGGTGGAGGGCGTGACTAGTTTGTGAACTACACAGAGAAACGCAACGCAAATTTGATGTAAACATGTTTGAGGCTCAAGTAGATCAAAATCCCGGACAATTTTGAATTTCCATACATACATTTTTATGTGTCAAAAAGAGGACATGTCCGGGCAAAGGAGGACGTCTGGTCACCCTGGTTCACTCCTCACAGTTATACGTTAAATGCAGAAGTCACATTGGGTTACGATACACTGACAAATATGTCACTTTTTTACTTTTTTGTTCTGTAAACAAGAAATACTGGCAGAGCTTTGCACATCCTGTGTACGTTTATAAATTTAGCTGAAAAGTAGCATGGTTTAATTAACTGAACTGTTAATTAACTGGACTGGTTAATTAACAGGGTAATTGTTTGAATCAGTAAAACTAATATCAGATCATAAGCTAGGAGGAAACAGGAACTGTTAACTAACCAAAGAGGGGAAACATGCTGCCATACTTCATTTTTCTAAGAGCATAATAGAAAGGCTGGAACTGAGATGGCCCTAAATAGAAAACCACAGCTAAATGTTCCTCTGGTGTGTGGAAACAGGAAGTGGGTGGCTGCTGAGGCAGCACTCCTTTGGAAGTCAAGAGTTTAAGGGATTGCTGAGTCAGCAAATGCAGTGGAGATTACTGTACATAATCATGTTGTTTTGGTTTATACAACGATGTAATAAAATTCAAGGCTGGGATAAGTTACATTTCAAAAGTAGTAATTTGGCTACTGGTTATTTAAACGGGAAGTGAATTCAACCAATTATTAGACAAAATTTAATGACAGCATGTAACTGAGAAGTCATGATTAGCAAATAGGATTTCAGATTTCAAAAGTGCTTAGAGCACAATTAATGATTTACATAAACCATTGACTAAATTTAAACACAAGATTTTTACCACTCACACTTTCTGAAGAACACAATGCTAGGTGCTGTGGACGGTTGCCAGAGCATTGCTTTGTCATTACAAAGCTGTTTTTTTTGTCAAAATGTTTTTTTATTGCCCCTAGCGGTGGCAATAAATTTCTTTTATTCACATGTTGTTATGTGGTTGCTGTGGTGTTCTATGTGGCTGCTGGGTTGTTTTGTTTGTGTTACCAATTCAAAAGATCCCATATAAGTTTTAATAATATTCTTGTCTATGAGTGTGGTCCTTCAATGTAAGTCTATAGAATGTTTAGCCTGTTTCATTATTTGTCTGTTTTTATTTACCTCCATCCCTATAAGACGTGGTAAAAGAGTTAAATAATATGCTGGCTCTTTCCATCTTTAAATGGAAGTGAATAAGACCAAGAATTTGAAGTTTTATTTCCGGGTGAACTAAGTTTTTACTAGCCAGATGTAGAGACAGACCAGGAGAACAGACATTGGTTTGTATTTAGCAGTTAGTATGGCGTCACTTTAGCTTTATCCTTTAAATGTATAAAGTACATTTAAAGGATAATCTCTGCAGTCTAGCTTCTGTCCTAATGTAAGCACAAACCTGTTCAGGTGTTCTGGTTGACCCTACTGCACATGAGAGCCTTTCTCTGTCCTGCCACAGAAGAATTGTCTTTCACACTTACAGTTCTGCTAAAAGGATTGAATTAGAGCGGCATGGTGCTGTAAATCTGTTCGTGACCTGATTTTGACCTGATTTGAGTGGAGAAAGAAATACACCCATAAAAATGTGGTCCCTAGTCCCAAATCAAATGTTAATATGTACTGCCACAGTCAGCCAAGATCTGGGCCTATAAAAAGGTGCATTTAAGAGTCAGCCATGCAGAGTCTGGTTGATTCAAAAATTGATTATAATATATAAAGTTGATTTGAATATTAATAATTAAAATATCAAATAGGTCTTTTACAGAACATAATTTTACAGACATTATAGAATTTTGAATTAATGCAAATGTTGTCAAAATGACTCTGAATGAAGTGAAATAATATGTTTACTAGATTTGTAAGTTTTCCCATGACTTTTTGTAACACCTCCGTTTGGACTGGCTTGTTGGTTTGTCCCATGTCTGTCCTTATGCCACCTTATGCCACCTAGCTCCCTCGCCTCCACCCTGTCTCGTCAGTCCACCTGCTCCACCTGGCTCCATCGTCCCTCAAGCCTCACCTCGGTCTGTCGTCGACCCTCCCTCGCCTCTGAATTATACTCCTCCGGCTACACCTTGTCCCTCCATCCTACCAGCTCGGTCTGACTCCTCCATCCCTCCTGACTCGCCTCGGTCCTCTTTCGCACCAGCTCCAATGTGTCCTTCCGGGTCCCTGCCTCCGCCTTGGTCGCCGGTAATATCTGCTCCGCCTCGGCCCTCGGCCCCGCTTCCGTCTCTGTCTCGGGCTTCATGTCAACCTGCTCTGCCACCATCGGTCGGTCCACTGGAGTCGGCAGCTCTTCTGCCATGGGTCCTCCCTCTGTCGGCTCTGTGGTGGACCACCTTTATGACTGTGGCCTGGGTCCTGCCCAGCTCCCTCTGCCCCAAGCCCCCCATGTGTCTTCATCATCCTGTCCCCCCCATCGTCATGTCTGGACTGTCAGGTTGGTCCCTCTTCCAGGAGTCTGACCCCCGCCAGAGCCCCTCCATGGACTATCTGTCTTTTTGTTTTTCTACGGCGCAGGTTGTGCCTTCTGGAAGTGGGGTGTACTGTAACACCCCCGTTTGGACTGATGCTGGTTTGTCCCATGTCCGTCGTTATATGGAGTTCCTGTCCTTGTTTAGTTTGATTGGTCTCACCTGTGTGTAGTTTAGGTTAATTAGTTTGTCTTTTATAAGCTGTTTCCTGTCTGTTCATAGTTTGTTGGTGATTGTATTGTGATGTTGCATGTCCTCTGTTTTGCCTGCTCATGCCTGATTTGCTGGATTATTTGGATTAAAAACCTTTATTTTGGATATTACCTTGTTCATGCCTGTTTGAGCGCAAGCGTTACACTTTTCCTGGCCTTGCAATTTAAATGTATAAAATTCCCTGATATTCCTAGGTTTTCATGATTGTGAAAATGTTTACATTGTTGCTATGTAGAACGTCTGACCTTTACTTTGAAAATCAACATGAAATGCAGGATATTTATACTGAATAATAATACAATGAATCGCCCTAATTGGAGTTCGATGTCAAATGTGAATTTACCAGCAGCCGGCATACGTGCATTTGACTTCACTTTTGTACACCTTTTCTTTGACATGTTATATACCGACAAAATGGTCCGACAAAATCACATGCTGGCACAAAGACCTTCAATAAGTAAACAAGGTCTTTGCTCAAACTCTATTGTGACAGATGCTTATGTATCAGCTCAGCTGGAGGTCATCTCACAGGTTGGAGAGTTTGTCAATCCAATGTGTCCCATTGTGTAGCATGTTTTTATCAGGTCCTAATGGAAACTGCCATATGCACATTTTGTATTAATGTAAGTGTGTGCAGACAGCTGACTGTTGTAGCTATTGTACATGCCTAAATGCATGCAAAATTCAAGAAGGTGCTGTTTAAACTGCTCAGCCAAACAGAGCCAAATTTACTCTTATCAAATGTTGGACTGACTGTATGTTCAATAAAAGGAAAATGCAGGCACAATAACACCTGAATAATAATTGTATGAATTTCAGCAGGCATGCATACTTGCATGCTTGACAGATGCATGCAACTTGGTTTGTCAGGCATGGAAATCTTGTTCTGCATATTGCTTAGTACCTTGATACCCTTTGTTTCTGACTAAGCAAAGACGTGCACTGTGTAAGTTGTAGTAACTGTTAAAGAAAAAAATGATATTTTTCTGTTGTGTTAGCTTGAGCTTTAGCCCTGGTCTACTGAACACACAAAGAATTAACAACATAAATGTCACTGGGGAATGAGAAGATAAAAGCTGGACGCTTACTGGATGGCTAGATGTTGTTTGTATTTTGTATGCTGGACTACACGCCCACTAGGCAAATCTCACCACACACCCAAAGGCCTGCATTAGTGTTCCTTAGGCCAACTGATTATGGTGCATCACGGTTGTAGGTTTGATTCCAAAGAAATACACATACTAAAAGTATATGCTTGTCACAAGTGTCTGGGTAAGTACTAAGTAAAAGGTAAGTACTGTAAAGAAAAACACTAACAAAAAGGTGCTTCACAATGCCATAGAAGAACCATCTTGGCTGTATGATTCTATACGAAACCTTTAAC
The DNA here is from genome assembly GCA_036877625.1 of Ambastaia sidthimunki. NCBI lineage: Eukaryota > Metazoa > Chordata > Actinopteri > Cypriniformes > Botiidae > Ambastaia > Ambastaia sidthimunki. Next base: position 40,331 of record JAZGTK010001423.1, read on the forward strand.
ATTCGTGGAGCCTTTTTGTTCACAAAAG
>JAZGTK010001424.1:0-40351 GCA_036877625.1 Ambastaia sidthimunki
TCCCACAGGTTTCTCTTATATAAGGAAACCAATTAGTGGAGACACTTCTAACAGGATGTGAACAGGACTGTCCCAACATCAGGCTGTAGAGTCTAAAACTATTCTCATCAAAAGACTATAAGCACATTTACATAATTAGATGACATGAATCTTTTTTCTAGCCTCACTGGGTATGTGTGAGAGTGGACAGAAGAGCAACCACTCATGAAGATGCTCAGAACATCTGAGACGAGATGATACTTTAATGAAACAAAACGGAGATCTCCATCAAATCTCCTGAGTTATGAAAGAGCAATCTCTGTAATGTTGCTGTAAAAGTGTTCACTGGTGTGCGAGTCTGTTCAGTAACATTCTTCTGCTGGATCTCACACCAAACAGCAGGATTTCTGATTACTCACCCAAAACCATCTGATACCAGCAGAAATCTTTCTGCAAAGACAGCTGGCCCATGCAGATCATAGCAGCATTTAAGCCTAATGGTTAAACACTGCCCGCTCTCCAATATTCCTCACCTCTCTAGCCAGTGAGCTTTAAAAATAGGAACCTAGCAAGTATTTGTTATGTTAGATTTTAGCTGTAAGTCCATTTATAATGTTATCAAAGTTTTTTGTCATAATCTGGTTTATGGCGTATTTCACCCTCTCTCTGACCTCCAGAATGAAGCAGAACAGCAAACACAGTCTGACATTATTCACTCAGCCTCATGGTGTTCATTTTCTGTGGCACACAACAGGATAATGTTGGGAGCCTCACACACAGCTGTTGTATATATACTGTATACACAGTGCACAAGGTATATGAAGGTTTTCATGAAGGTTTTCAAGGCAACTTCTTTAATTTCTTGAAATACTTTCAAAGTAACAGCACAGAAAAACAGCACACAGGAAAATTGTATTTCTCAGAAGTTGCTCTTTCATAATCTTTCATAAATGCTTCTCCTAAATTGCTTAGAAATAAAACTAAAAACAAATTAGACAGTTGTTAAAATACATTAAGGAGTATGAAGCTGTAAAATTAATGTAGATTGTAGCTAAAATAATCTGGATTTGGGTAAATTTGAGACCCTTGTTCTCCAGCCTGACCTCCACATTCCTTTTGAACCAGACTGTCCAATAAGTCACAACCTTCCTCTTAATTTTTCTTTTACACTTTAGCCACACTCTCTATCAGTCTGTGTTATTGTGCCCTTTACACACACAGACAGACGTGCACTCACACACAGAGACACTCATGTTTGTGGCCTCTGGCTCTGAGGGGAAATAAAGGAGCTCTAGCTGTCCAGCTTTCATCACACACAGCTCGTCTGCTGCCCCTCAGACTCTGTAAACAGTGTTGCTGTTTCTCTCACAATCCCTCATCTCATTGTCTCTGTCAACAGTCACTATAATGAAACAGCCACTCGCCCCCGATGTCACACTGCAAACTATTTATTGTGCGTCTGTGCGTCCTACGCTAACGGCGAGATGAGCAGCTCTGAGCCGCACTGAAATGAAATCACTTTCCTGTCCATGTGTTTGTCAAACACAAGAAGGTTTTTATTAAGACAGGCTTAGCAGCCTCACGGAGAGAGAATACACGACTATACAAAGATGTAACGCTGTTCACATTTGTCTTTGTAAACAGATGTTAAAACCCGAGAAACTCCCACAACCTGATTCCATACACCCACAAGAAAATCTGATCCAGGCACCAGCGTGTCAACGAGGTACAACAAGAGGCACAAACTCGCTCCAGAGTGAACATCCCAGCAGATTGTTTGAGAAAAAAGGAGAGATGTTTAAGCTGCAGGGCTGATGGTATAAAGGCGGCAGTAACACAATATCACACTTACACGCTGACAGCTACTGCTGACAACAAAAGGCTGAGCTTTTGTGACAGTGACTGTTTGAATGTTTACCTTTCATGCAGCACCACCAAAGTCAGTTAGGGCTGTAGTAACCATGGTAACAGTGGATTATGATGTTTTACATAACCATGCCTGTGCATTTAAACCCCTGCAGTGCACTGATTGTGTAACAAGCTTGTGTCTTTCAAACATCTGTGTGTGTGACTGCAGAAAGCACAGAGCTCATGAGTTGAGAAGAACAAGCTCCGGTCGCATTTTGCCCCAAAAGTAAAAGACATACAAAAGCCAAAGTTAAGGAGGATCTCCTGACATCACTGAGTGTGCCCTCAATAGACCAATCAGACCATCTGATTAATAAAAGAGACGTGCAACAATTCTGTGACCTGCTGGCGTTACTGAATGCTCATCAATGCCCTCACAATTACTGGCCTAAACCAGTTCCTCTCTCTGTTATCTGCGAGCTGCCATCTGTTGCTCTTTGTTAATGACAATGTTTGTCTCAGTGTGCACTCAGCAGCACAGCTATAAAGTCAGAGTGTGTTATTTTCTGCCAGCGATAGACAGTTTGCTTCAAGTGTTTTCAGGGTTCTGCAGTGATGACATGGGCTGCAGTACGAGGACTTGAGATGCTCCTTCCATTGAACTTCACTTTTCCACTTACATGAAATATAAGGCAAAATCTACTTCAGTGCCTTTTAAACCCCAGCACATACAGAGAGAGAGAGAGAGAGAGATTCAGACACAATGAAGTCATGTTATATTGAGATTTACACTTTAGGTCACTGACTGATTGTTTGTTCAATTGATCTGATTAAAACTAAATGATCAGGGGTTTTTCAGGTAAGAATTTGCAGTTAGTAAAAACAACAAACAGGGTCAGAACATCGTGTGTGTAAATCTAACACTGAGCATCTATTGAGGAACTGGCTGAAAATAACATGAATAATAAGACAGACAGTTATGATAATGGCATTTAACTGCAGCACAGATATTAACCTGTATAAAGCAATGCAGACAGACATGTTGTGTAGAGCAGCATCCATTGCCCCCAAGACACTTTCATTCTCAGCATTTTATTGCCACCTGTTTATCACAGGATTACGTGCCTCTGTGAAAATCCACCGCAGGTTATTGCAAACACCTGCGATTTAATCGAGTTCAGTTGAAGCAATTTCCCTTTTTGCATTGAGCCGTAACAGAGTGAAGCTGTAAATGATGTGTTGCCATGCAGGAAACGTAAACAAACATTTCTGTTCTTTTAAAAAGCAAAATAAATTCAGAATAATGAACAGCATAAGCATTTAACAGCAAACATTTGCTTACCAACGTACTTCAAAACATCCTCTTTTGTGTTCCTCAGAAGAAAAAGTCATACAGGTAAATGATGGAAAAATGTTTTTGGGTCAACTATCCCTTTAAGCTGTTTTGGGGGCGTGTCTACATCAACATAACAACCACATAGTGTGAGATTAAGTTAAACTCTCACATCACTTTGATAGAAAGTTTGCTAAAAAATAAGCTTGTTTTTTGAAAACTGCTTTGTCAAATCGACGGCGGTTTAGCCCTTTCACAGCGGAAATCTGACAGCTCATTGGTGTCACTCAACTTCAGAAGGCCCATCAAAACAGCCAATCAGGTTTCACTCTCGACTGACATTTACATGACACGCATCATTCATCTGAATTGTGGCATGTCAAGGAGCGCAGACATTTCCTCTGACAGCTAAACAACTGAATACACTTCATCTGCCATTTCTGTCTCTCAAAACCCTGAAATAACAGCCAGCAGCTTCAGTTATCAGGAGTGGAGAGACGCTATTTTCTAAGGCAGCTGCTCTAAACATTATTTAACTTCTGCAATAGATGTTTTTAAGTAGTTCAGGATTAAAGCTTAAAAATCTTTCTTGACTCATAAAGAACGTTCAGCATTCCAGAAGATGTTACCAGAAGAATATTTCAAATCAATTTTTGTTTTGCATCTATTGAAGAATTTATAGCCGGGTTGACTATCACCTGGTTAGCTCCACTAGTTTGCCCCTACTAGTAGATGACATGATTATGACAACAAAAAATATCCCGTGTATTGTAATTAAATGACGTTTTTGCAAGCAGCATATATTTATATACACCACCTGTCAAAAGTTTAGGACCACTTGCCTGAAATGTTTCTTATGATACTAAAAGTCTTTTAATCTTAAGTTGTTTTTTTTAATACATTACTATAATAAACATACATTAGAACTATGATTTTATTAAAAATGTTTTAGAAATGGATGACTTGAACTGAATGACAAACAAACTCAGCATAGATGAACTTCTTCATCACTGTTTCAAATCCTCTAAAGCTAGATGGTAAAATGCCAAGAGACATTTTTGCAGATTTTGCAGACCAGGCAATATATGGCTACAATGCTCTCTATATACAGTATATTATACATTATATATGTGATCTAATCACTGAGGTATAATAACTGGAGAGAGATAATTGTTAGTATTCTTGTTTATCTCAATGGCAGTTATGTGTGATTTGCTCATGTCCTCTCAATGCCCAGCAGAGCTCACCTGAAACAACACTGTTCTGTTGCTGCCCTGCAAACACTATTTCCTGCAGGAAATGCAAATCTATGCAAAAGTCAAAGACAGGCAGGGCTGTAGCTAGTGAGCTGAGAGGTAAGAGCCATTCACAATTCTAGGGGCCCTGCAACAATTTCCACATTTAAACATAAAGGACCCAGAGCAAAATACAGTCAGGAGACATGCAAAACAAAGAGACTCTCTGATGTCCCAGAGAGCAAAACTTCTGCTGACAAAACAATGTGTGAAGTATTACTAGCGGTATGCTGTTACAATCACTGTCTCAAGTGTCAAGACATTTCCCCTCAGAACTTTTTGTCGTTCTTCATCTCATGCGACAGGGTTGAATTATTCAAAGCTGTGAGAGTTTACAGTTCCATTGTCCGTGGTTGAAAGGGGCCGGGGGTGGCGTCCCCGCAGCCTATCATATTCCAGAGGGGCTGCTGGGCTGAAACAAGAGCATGGGATCAGGGGTCCAGGGGGACCGAGAGTGTGGTACAAAAAACATGACATCACACATAAGCTTTCACCACCACCTCAACCTATTCAGACTCTCAAGTGTCAGAGATGGTTCCCACTGCTGTTTCTGTCCTTACAGGGACATAAAATTAAATTTCTATTAAAACTTTATTTACTTTAATAAACATTCCTGCTTGTATTGGGCATATTTCATCAGGGAATGTTATTTCAAAAATGTATTTTGTGTTGGTAAGTTTTAGGAAACATCTAATAACTTTCTCCATGTCTTTCTCTGAAACACTCTCACTTTTCAATGGCTCCTCTGTGCTCAGCTGACTCCCTTCTGGTGTGGACTTCTCTGGTAGGTTTTATGGAAGTATCAACTTTGATGTTTCTTCTCAATTTCTTTATGAAAAATAAGAACAGACACAAAAATTATCACACAGCACGAGTATAGGGACTTATAATACATGTGGACAACACAGCACAGACCTTTGAGATCTTCACTATTGCATGTAGATCTTGGTATATTTTAAGATCTCCTGAAAGGAGCCATAGATTTTTTTGAGTCTGTTTCTCAGGAGAGTCTGAAAAGCAGAAGATCTAAGAGTCTGTAGATTGATTTCATTTGTGGTTCTTCTCATCTAGGAGTGTCATTATGTTCCACAGTTAACAGCGAATTATCTTTTATAATCATTTGTGCAGTATTAAAGTACCTGAGAGGTCTTCAATGCTTTCATGACCACTTCTCTGAAACACAGCACTGAAGACGACAGCAGAGCTCTGTAAACCTGTGAAAAGAGCAAATGTCACTGTTCCAAATTTGCTAATTAACACAAAATGATCCTTTTACACATTAAGCAGCAGAGCGAGACGTCTCAGCACAAGCCCTGCATTAAATCTGAGCTTTTCACACTTTAATCTGGTCTTTTTTATGAGGGTCATTCCAATGAAACCTTGTGAGACAGAAGCAGCTAATGACCAAATAAATGGAAGATTTCTCTTACTAAAAAATCCATTTTATTTGGACAGGGTGCATTTTACTTAAAATCTTACATAAGCAAATTAATTAGCAGTTTCTACCCTGGAACAAAGATGACAGTTATGGTTTGTGAGTGTCTCTGGTGTGTTTATAAGTGAAAAAAGCTTTTTTATTGGCTCTGAATTAAGTTATTGTATCAGTACAGTTGACTGTGAGAGTTTATCTGATGGCTGTATGGATTCTTATGGAGTATTTTACCTGACAGAGTTAAAAAGCTACTTTAAAAATTGTCAAACTACAAGATACTCATGAAGCAGATAAATTAGAGTCAAGCTGATGATATAATATGAAGAAATAAAAGATTTACACTATTAGAATAATCTTTTTTGACCAAACAAATAAATTTGTATGAATTAGACTTTCCAAAGCTATAATACAATCACAGTACAATCAAATGTATAAAATTAAGTCCCCACAGGTGGCACTGTTGTGCTCAGCTATAAGAAAAACAAAAACACGGAAAAAAAGAACAGTCCAAGTTCAGCAGTCCTGGTGTGTTTGAAATTTACTGTGTTTATAAAAGCTGTAAAAATGACACTGAAAATAGATACGCTGCAAAAACTGACTGAATTAAAGTAATGTGAGTGGAGGGGTTAAACTTTGATTAAAACAATTCAGCAATAATTTGGTAAATGTGGGTCTCTCTCGTCCGAGGGTAAGTGGTGCAGAATACTGAAAATCTCTCCAGCATCTGAAAAGCTCTTTTTTCACTGTGGTACAACACCACAAACCCGCTCGGCCCGTAACAGAACCCGGTGTGTATATAAATAGTCTTTTATCACACGCTTGTGTCTGCTGCTACGTGAAATCCAAGTCCAAAAATTGAACATTAGCTAAGCTTGAATAATTTGATACACTCCCATTCCTCCAGCTTGGCCAGATCAATGTTCTTTAAATCAAATCATCGTAATTACAAAGACAAAATTCTGCTGTTTTAACCTGCAGCAAATGAAATAAATAAAAGTGTCTGTTTCAACCACCACAAATACCCACTTAAGAATTCCAGGGACAGACAAACCGTGTCTGTGATCCAGCGCAGATAAGTGCTGACAAACACACTTAGAGAAGCACTCAGAATGTATGTCAGGAACATCCCATTATATATATATATACACACATACATATATGCGAAAAACACACAAAAGCAGTCAGGAGAAAGAGTTCTATCATGCTCTCAGACTGAACCTACAAAACAGGATTAGCAGAACAGTGGCTGGATCACACACAGTCTGAACTCTGAGTGAACACAAGTGAAGCTCCATCCACCCAATTATCTGGATTACAGTGTGTCAGTTTTATGAAAGGCCGTGTTGTTGATTATTAACGGTGGATGTTGAAATGCAGCACAACACCAACAGCACGAGCCTCCAGAGAACAGTCGCTAGATCACACACAAATCTGCCCTCGAGGGTATCGCTGAATTTGACATGAGTACTCGCTGCTGGTCTGAAGCTGAATCAATACAAAACCCAGAACAGTTTCTCTTCAGCACAGAAAGGTTACGGCTGTTTTCTTGAGAAATCCCGGCAGCAATCGTTCCTGTTGGTAGATTAACTCTTCAGAAATCAAGTGCACATCTTTCCAGAACAAACACAGTGATGACATTCAGAACAACTGCCCATGAGCAGGATGCCACTTCAATGAGCAGCTCTGGTGTTGATAAACCGTGTTTGGTACTGCGAGTTGATTTAACATATGGTTCTGCACCAATGTGAAAGAAATCATTCAGTTCTTTTGTTAGCAGAACTTGTCAAAGTCCATTGAATTAATATTTAATTTTTTTTAAAAACATAAGAAATCAACCTCATCACTTGAGCTGAAGGAATGTGTGAATAACTGTACGGTCACAACTCTGAATGGCTGGAGTGCACCTGCCCTTTAAAGACATGTGCAGAAGTGTGTTTGAGAGAACACGAGTGCTGATTCTGTGCTAATCAGAGCAGATGCAGAACTCCGGCTGTTACATGAGCGTGCAGAGAGGAACGATGATGAACGCTAATTTAGTGCTTTACAGAGCGCTATTCAAAAAACCTAGAGATGAAGCCAAGAAACTTTCTTCCTTTAATGAGATGATATGCAGCAATCTGACACACAAGAGTTCTGGCATGAAAAGACAGAAGCACAGAGATGCTGTCTGCCTAAAAACTGCGGTCCAAACACAGTGACATCTTACACTGAACGTCATGTCATCATGACTGTCTTAAGCTTGTGGAGCAGAGAAAGAGTCATTCTGAGTCATTTACTGCTTCACTCTTTCCATGCAATGACAATGAATGTGGACTGAAGAATTTAAAAAGACTCAAAAATGATTCATTGCTGCATCTTCTGTTTGCATTGTGTGTGAAGCTTAAAAGCTTTAAAACTCATTCACTGTAACAGCATGAAAAATTTCAGTACATTCAAAATTCAATTGAAAACATTTTTTTCTCTTTCTTTAAAAAAGTGAGTCATATGAACAAAGTTTTGCTTCGAAAAAAGTTCAAATGTCCAGAAAAAAACATACATATTTTTACTTATCTTACTAGTCAGATCTATTTTATAAAATAACCTCTACAATGAGAAAGCTCCTAACATAATAATTGACAGAAAATCAACACAGGACAAAAACCTGCCCATCAGTTCATGTCAAGGAGTGACCCATCAGTGACCCATCAGTGACCCATCAGTGACCCATCAGTGCATCTTCAGAATGTGTCGTCTCTTCAGAGCACAAACCATCACACACCGAAGATTTCCCTGCCGCTGGAAACATTCTTACGGTATCATGTTCAGATTACTGTAGTGAAAATACTCACCCCACTCCATTCCTTTACAATGTTTTCATGTTCTCACATTTCAGAAGCAAAGATTATGGGCTGTTTTCAGGAAAAGGAGTACACGAGACATCCAATACTGTAGATAGAGCAAAATATGCCACAGTCAGGATATTGCTAGAACTGGTTATCTGTTTGTTAATTACCATTTCCCTGAAATTCTTTAAAAATACACCTGTTTGGGTCATTGTAATGCGAGTTTAAGACCCTGGCAGCACTCTGCAGAAACACGGCGAACAAGATGGTTGTATTTTTTATTTTTAAACACGTAAGCATTCCCTGTGTGTGCATGTCAAGCACCCATTCAACATCTCCTATATGTGAAGAGAGTGTTTATCTCTCCTGGGAGTATCAGAACTTAAAATAAGTTTGAATAACATTCATATAACCAAGCAAAAACTTTAAGACAACAAAAAACTGGGTAAAAAACTGGATGTTTCGAACGTTCTTCTGGAACTTTTAAAACAACATTTTCAACATAATGTAACTTTATGGAAACTTTAGAAAATGTTCCTACAACCTAAAACTGCTGTCCTTATTTTATCCTTAATGTGGACTGAATGACAGCAAAAAAAAAAAAAAGAGAATAAACATTTCTGTTGTAGCTGTCTGTCAGTTATTGTGGACAGAAGGTGTCCTGAGGGGTCGTTTATGGGGCAGAGTTTTTTTCTGACGTCAAAGCATCCCAGGCAACATTACAGCCACCCGGGTCCTTGCTAATAATGCCCCAGACTAATGGAGCAGCTCCTGTGAGGCCCAGCACAGGGCTGTGAGAGCGTCACAGAGCCAGACAGTGTCGTCCACAGGGACACAGATGACGTTCTTCTGATTTACACTGTCTAAGATTAGATGCTCACAGGGAACGTGCCGGTTCCACACTGACGATAAAACAGCAGATCAACATGATTTTCAGCATCAGATGTAACAGAAAAAGACCACATGTGAGTTACATGTTTAAAAACCCCAAACAACATGACATGCCCAACAGGTTTTCAGAGAGTCACTTCTCTCTCTCATTTCTCCCATAATGAACTCTCATCTCCACAAGACACATTCTTGAGTTCACACTGTGACCCTGTGAAATCACCGGTAGACGTTTAGCTTTTAGTCTGTATGTAACAGCTTCAAAATGTCTTTCTCTTCCAGGAACACAGAACAAAATATTGAATTTTTGTATGTAGACAGACAGATACTAACTTCATAATTGCAGAAATATCATAAAACTATATGAGGGATGATTTAACTAGAATTCAGAGCCGAGTGAAGATGCACAGCACATCTGACAGCAGTGCAGGTGTGAACATGACCATAATAAGCTGGGTGTGTGTTTCAGGCAACTGTATGTGAAATAAGAGGTGTGTTCTGTGCCTTTGTGTGTGTGTAACTGAAGGTAAAGAGAAAGGAGGATTTGTGAAGTCCTTAAATACATAAAACAATACTGACCACTGAAGTTCAGAACGATGAGACATTTCAGCATTGACACACTACAGGAAGTGACATCAGAGGTTGCTTTTAAGACAGCAACGTCTAATTCTTACAATTAAAAGGGTGTTTCCAATGAGCTACAATCATTTAGTCATTTTAAACAATTAGTGTTCCAGTGTTGCTAAGAATAACATCATCAAATGCCAACAGATTACAGATGAATGCTTTAAATGAATACACTCTAAACTCACTCTTGTTTATATTGGTAGAACATCTCTCTGAACCGTCAGATAAGAGAGTGATGTTACATCGCCACCTAGTGGGCAACAAAGAGCAAAGACCTAGAAATAAAGACTATAAACACGCTTAAACATCGAAACAAAGGTAGAAAAATGCTGCTTCGTACATGAAATAAATTCATACATGAAATTCAACAGTACTAAATTGAATGAATCCAGGAGACAATATCCAACAAACATGCTGAAACAGATTAACATATTCAAGTGTAGCAAACTTATAAAAGCAATATATATGAAAACATCTAGGGTCATATTTTCATTATTAAATATCATATGTGTGTCAAGTTAGTTGAGTCTCTCTCTGACATACAAGTTCCATAACACATACTGGAGAATTCCCATGATCCTCCTTGAGAAGTTCAGGAATTTCTGAATCCTGATGAACTTTCAGTTAGTTTCACATGAAGAACCTGATCATGACACGCTAGATGTTCTGAACGTAATGTTCTGATTTCCTCATCTGTCTCTATCATAACTCACAATGCTGGTACTGCAGCTCCTCTTGTACTCCAGCAGGACGGGACTGATCCTCTGATCTGATGAACCCGCATCTGGGGTTTCAGAAAGTCTCCATTTACATTCAGCAGCGCTTTTATCCAAAGCGACTTACAAGATCAATGACGGATTCTCCAGATATCAGATGAGCTGAAGGGAATAAGTGCCACAAACCCCCAGAACTTCACAAAAGATTTATTCTACAATGCGAGATGTTTTTAGTTGGCATGTTTACAATGTACAATAAAATAAATCAAATGTTTGCTGTTAATTGCTTCATTTTTATTTCTGTGGCCGTGTTTTAAAAAACATAATGTCACCTCTGCACACACATATACAGAAGCACAGATACAAAATACACAAACATTTTTAACGCTGCTCACAACAAATATAACACGCGAAGTATTTACAACAATAATAAAGTAATTCATGTGTTTAAGTGTTTAATATGAATGTATGGCATTAAATAAAACGCAGCTCAGGTTTCACACGCAGCGTCTCACTGTTGATCACAACAGCAATAACAGATGATTCACATGTGACTCACTGTCCTGCAGTCTGTCTGCTGTCTGTCTGCTGTCTGTCTGCTGTCTGTCTGCTGTCTGTCTGCTCGTCTGTCTGCTGTCTGTCTGCTGTCTGTCTGCTGTCTGTCTGCCTGCAGTCTGTCTGCTCGTCTGTCTGCTGTCTGTCTGCTGGTCTGTCTGCTGTCTGTCTGCTCGTCTGCACTTTAAAGTTTCAGTCTGTCAGATATTCACGCGTTTCTGGAGTCACAACATCATCACAACTCCATGTGATGATGGAGTCATCACATCATTCACTGTTCAGTGACGCGTCTGCGGGTGACGTCAGCACCTGTTTTGTAGGGTTTTGATTAATTTGATTAATTTTTGCTTTTAAAAACAAGCTGTGACATAATATAGTTTTTATTATTCTAAAAATGCACATTTGTAATGTATTTATTGATCTGACAGTGAAGAATGAACAGGTGTTAGTGGTTGGGCTGCAGCATACTGTAAGTACTGTACTCTATTTAAAACATAACCCCGCTACAGTATCTACATTTTCTATTCATTACACATGCTCTTTATGTCAGATCAACACATTGTATACAGCACATCATCTCAAACGGCCTATTAATATGATTTACATTATCATCAGAATGAAAATAAAATGGATGACAGAGCTGTGATTAGAGAAACAATGGGGAGGGGATTTTGATCCTGTGAAGTTTAACGGACCCGCTAGTATTCTTTCCTTTTATAGAATTGTGGGTGATTTTGGGGAGGTGCAACACATTTAGGGAGACAGAACTGTGTATATAACCTTCAAACCGCAGCATTAAACATCAGATGATTCTCTGAGGTTTGCTGTTCGTCTCTTCAGCAGTACTGAAAACACCGTCATGGAGCCACAAAAGTCAGTGCCTAAAAAAGAAGCAAAAATGGTTCCAGCTGCAAAAGAAGAACCGGCAGCTGATCCAAAACCAGAACCTGCAGCACCAGGCCCAAAAACTCCTGGAGCAGCCCAAGAACAAGCTCAGGCCTCCAGTGCAGACACAGCTGATCAGCATATTACAGTAAGTCTGTGCTGTAGTTGCTGTATATTCATTTTACCCTCTGTTTGCTGTTTTAGTTTGACAACATAAAATATAAAGAAAAAAGCCAAAATTAGAATGTCATTCAGATATTACCTGAAATGCTTATTTTTCATGAGATGCTGAACAGGTGAAAAAATTTAGTGTCAGTGATAAAAAGTTTATGTTAATACAAAAGATCAAAAAAATTAAAATACCTCAATTGAAAATCTTATGAAAATCGTGATTAATATTTAATTAATTATGTTTTTAAGAAATATTTCTATTCATATTTCTGTTGTCAAAGCAGTTGTAATTGTAAGGACATGTTTGAGGGCAGAATTCCAGCAGACACTCACTGTGTGGACGTGTAACACCAGACACTGAGTTATCAGGTCATCATGAGAAGCAGATATAGATGCTGGGATCTCAGATTCAGACTCCATGCTTTAAAGAGAGATTATTTTCAGTGCTAGGAAAGAAGATGCTAAAAAACTTTGACATATAACTGTATCATTTGTGCATAAAGAACTTCAATATCACTTTAATGGCAAAAGACAAAATATATATAAACATGTATTTAATCTATGAAGTGTTTGACATTTTTTGTTCTGTGTTTCAGGGAAACTTCACTGCTAAACAGCTTGAAGGTAAGAAACGTTTTAAAGACAGGAAACTATTTACAGTTACAAAAAACTGTGTTCCTGTAGTTCAGTACACAGGTTGTGTGTTCATTTACCAGGAGCACATACTGATCAAATGTTTATCTTTAAATGAACCGTACGTCACTTTGAATAGAAGCATCTGACAAATGCATAAATGTAAATGTAAAGATGATTAACTGATTGCTTAATGGATGACTTTTAAAATGAACTAATCTTTTATATTGCAGAATTTAAGGAAGCGTTCCTGCTGTTTGCCCAGAACCCTTTAGGAGGGACAAAGATTTTATTAGCTCGGTGTGGGGATGTGATGAGAGCTCTGGGTCAGAACCCGACCAATGCTGATGTACTGAATGCTCTAGGGAAACCCTCGCCTGAAGGTGGGCCCACAATGGAAACAAACAGCTGCATGATTTGTCAGGACATTGAAGAGCAAGATGCATTTCATGCGCTATACAAAATGACTCCAGCTATTGTTTTTCTGTCTCCACTGGGAGCCTGCGGGAGTAAATGCTGGGAATGACTTGACATGCATTCATCTCAGAGATTAGCGGAGTGTTTGACATGTTACAAATGTCAGTGATGTCAACTGCACACTACTGCATTTGAAATCCTGTTAATCCGTGTCATATACTTCACTAAGTGCAAATGCCACTGTGATCACAGGAATGCATTAAGACACATTAACACATACGAGATATTTGTGTGTAGTGCAGAATAATGCATTCTGGAGACACAGAACAATGATTAAACATTGATTAAACATGATTACAGTATTGTGTTACCAGCACAAAAGGTTGTGGGTTCGTTGTGCAGAGAACACACATGCTGATCAAATGTATAGCTTGAATGCTCTGCACGTCTCAATATTTCATCTTTCTGGTTATAATGTCATCTAATGTAACTATGCTAACTGATGTTTTTTAGTTTTTAACTTGTTTCTTTCAATTGTATGGTTTAGAGATGGAGTCCAAGCTGATCGACTTTGAGACTTTCCTGCCCATGTTCCACAAAGTTTCAAAATCGCCTCAAGCGGGCACGTTTGAAGATTTTGTGGAGGGCCTTCGGGTCTTTGATAAAGAAGGCAATGGAACAGTGATGGGGGCTGAACTGCGGCATGTTCTTGCTACTTTGGGTACAGAGCTTGAATTATGGATTCAATTTAAATGTTGCAAACATGTTTTTGGTACAGCATGACTTGTGAACCTGTGTTTCAGGTGAGAGGTTGACTGAGGCTGAGGTGGAACAGCTGCTGGCTGGGCAGGTGGACACAAACGGTTGTATCAGCTATGAGGGTAAGAACAAAGAGACATGATTTTTCTTTACTACTTGAGTTTCTCATGATGATGACCCTTGATTTTCTCTCTTCAAGCTTTTATTAAATACATCATGGCTGGATGAGTGGTTTGTTCTGGTAAGTTTATCTAAATCTGGACTTTCCAAACGTTGTAATATTTATAAAATAATAAATAAAATGTTCATTTTAACCCAAATTGTAAGTAATCCTAATATTTCAATAAATGGAATTTCACATCCTAACATTTTTTTGTTGCTTAGGTAACAGAGGGTCACAGCACAGCCCCTCCATGTGTGCCAGTGGAGATCAGCTGAAGATCAGGAGTGGTCAATGAATCAACACATTAGTAAAATATTATATAACAAATCAAAATAAATCTTTTCTCAAACCACCTCATGTTGGATGTTCATTTGGATTATTGAGTATTAATGCAACAAGTGGAGGTTAGCAATTACATGGTTAGTGTGGACCAAACAGTTCTTTAAACTTCAGTCAGACTGGGAGAATCAACGCAGCTGTCGATGGATAAAACTTTGGCTTTGGTTCTTCAGTGTTCTGAGTTTGCTTTAATCCCAGAATGTCAGGCACGTCCATCGGGCACATGTGATAAATCCAGACCCTTTGTCTTTGCACTTCTCTTGAGGGTCTTTATTGGGAAGGGCATTGTGCTGCTGTATTGCAGTCATTGAAAGACTGGTGTTAAGCAGAAACATGCATCACACCTTTGAGCTGCTGGTGGTGTTAAAGGGTTTGCATCAGAGACGCCACATTTGTTATAAGTTAAAACTCTCACCATGAGCATGTCAAATTTCACAGTTTCTTTAAGCCTAAGAGCTGCTACAGACCTGGAAAAACAAAAACCTTTGATGCTCGGCACCTACACACATAACTTGAGGCATTTAACACAAAGATGTTTCCTGAGCCCAGAGCTGCAGCACCTACTTATTAAAACATTCAGTTTATCTCGTGCTTCAGCAGACACAGAATGAGGTTTTTCTGAACCAGAGACAGGATGAAATACATTTTTAAATCTTCATTTATAAAACCAAAAGCCTTCAAGATGCTGTGGAATTTGCAGCTATTACAGAATATGTGGATAACTAATATGAAACAGATGACTGATTAAAAGTGGTTTGGTGGCAGACTGGAGTAAGAATGGAGAGATCAGAGTCATACACAGGTCAAATCTTTACCAGCTTCATCACATAAACAAAACACTTCAGATGCAGCTGTGACTTGATTTTTTCTCTACACAATGAAACTGACCCTGTGCTCAGAATAACACGTGAATGTTAAATCTATCAAGTCTCAGCAAAATATCTGTTTTCAGTGAACTTTGCCTTCAAAGATAACCTGTATTGATTATATACATTTGTTTATGCTGTTTTGATAATGTTTAGCACAAAGATATCAATTTATCTGTTTACCTTTTTTTATTATGCCCAGTATGTTATCATGGTGTGTTTAAATAATTACCTTCAGGGATTACAAAATATACTGACATAACTGGACAACACCAAGAGAGTAACCAGAGTAATAATGGACCGTAAATTGTTGTGTAGATAAGATGTGTTTAAATATCTTAATGTCATGTCTCATGTCATTGCAGCTCTGATATGAATCTTTATTATTCTCATTACAGTGGTTCAGTATCTCTTATCCTGACCTAACCGTCATTTAAAACACACCCCATAATAACTTCATTTTTTGTGCATCCTTCAGCATGTCCTTAACACACATTATTTAGGGTGTGTATTATTTTGCTGACTGTGTGTAGTGTTGTTTACACTGTTCTTACCAACTGACCAGGAAAAGAGAAACTCATTATATATTAATTTATTTCATATTTTGAATCAGCATGTACAGAATTAACGTTTATATGACAAACATTAAAGAACATAAAAAAGAATTCAGACCAACTCATTACTGACATACTGCGTTTACATTTTATAGACAAGTGACAGCATATTCAATAGTTAGATATCTATATTTTGTATTATTTAAATGTACAGTGGCTTTGTATCACAAAGCCGTAATATGTTAACTGTTAATAGTAACTGCAGTGTGATATGTTTATTGAGAGAGGTGCCATTTCTCATGCAAACAACAGTTTCATGTTTTTTGTTTGCACAGGTTTCTAAAACACCTGAATATGTACAAAATGTAAAAGTAAGCAGACGTAAAGAAGATATTCTGTTCTTGTTGGGAAGATCTTTCTCAGAACTGTTTCTCCAGGTAAATGTGCTCCTCTTCAGGACGTTTTGTCTTCTTGACTGCTTTGACCAGCCCAAACAGCAAGAACCCAACGGCAACTGCACCAATGATGGTGAGACTGAAGAGAGCATTGAGAGCCAGTTCTGCATCAGGACCTGATACTTCCAAACCCAAGAAATTCACCAACAGCTCCTCACCAGGAGAAGGTTGAGGAGTAGATGTTCCTGCAGAAGAAGAGTCTATTAGACAGACAAACAGGCAGGCAGGGGGAGAGAGAAAGAGGGGGGAGACAGGCACAGATACACAGATAGATAGGCAGGAAGACAGACAGACAGGCAGGGGGAGAGAGAGACAGGCAGTACCTGTGATGCCATCTTCAGGTTCCAGAACTTCACACTCATGAGGACCTTCTCTTGGGTTTATGAAGCCATTGCAGTTGACAATTGTAGCATAATGCCAGACAGATTTCTTAGGAATTCGGGGTAAAGTGGGATCAGATCGATTCACATAGAAAAGGCCAAATTTGTCATCAAAGCCTGTAGCCCATTCCAAGTTGTCCATCAGGGTCCAGGCAGCATAGCCACGGATGTCCACCCCATCCAACAAATATGCTGAGGAATAGCAAAATACCAGAGCTTCATTGTATTATCACAAATGCATTTTAAATAAGTAAATTGTAAATGAAGATTAATTTTAAAAGTTGATGGTAAAGCAACACAGGCTGGAAACATCTGTACCTTTCAGGGCTTGATTGATATAGTTTTCATAGTAGTGGATACGATGAACATCGTTCAGATTAGTTGACTCTCGTTCTGACACTCCGTTCTCAGTAATGTATATGGGAGGGTCTCCATATTCCTCCTTTATGAAATTGAGAATCTTCCGGAATCCTGGAGGAGTTACTTTCAGCCAGAAAGATCCAGAATCCAGCCATGTTCGATCTGCAACAGTTCCTGCCCCTCTTTTGTGGATTTACATTAAAATCAGATACTTTTAGCCAAAGCAACATTCAAATGAGGAACATCAATAGAAATATGAATTTGTATGACTATGCTAATTATAAAACTGGGCCTCACCTGTCTGCATCATAGTGTTGAAGGTCCTTGTAGTCCACATTATAGGCCAAGACTGTGGTGTAGTGGTTAAATCCAAAGTAATCATGAGTGCCCTTAATTCTTGCCACCTCTTCTGGGGTAAACTCTGGAAGCCTTTTAGATGAAACATGCTTCAGTGTTTTTTTAATTGATTTCAAGTGTTGATTGTATTACTAGGAGTCCCCAGATAACAGGGAACATTCTCAGAACAATGGCTAATGTTCTCTCAAAGGTATCAAAAAACTTTTGCAGTAACGTTAGTAAAATGTTTTTTTATAATGTTAATTAAAACATTTGAGTACAGATTTGAATTCATTATAAGTGAGGTAATATTTGTATGACCTTGATTGAGGAAGGCCAGCCGCTAAGCTTCTCTCTCGAATGATGTTCTTCATTAAATCACTGTAATCTCCATTGAAAACTGGATGAGCAAACCAGCCAATCTGGAACTGTCATTCCAGACACGTTAATTCCAGCATGTGGTTCCGTAAAGATAATTCAGAAATGGTTAAACTAAGAAATGTACCTGAATGACGCGGACGGCAGCATCCACATCTTCCTGTTTGTATGGGTTTCTCGGTTCGGCCCAGTCCGAGTTTATAGTGATGCCAACAATGCCTCCTTGTTTTGCACGATACTTGTCATTATACAGGTGCCAGGCCTCTGCGTGAGCTTTCAGGAGATTGTGTGCCACTGTATACGGTGCAGTGCCTGGTCTGAAACTTATACCTGCGCAGAGATACAACATTTTATCAATTCACGGACCATCCAGGACAGAACCAGCGGTCCGCAGACCACAGTTTGAAAACCTCTGAAAAAGAGACTGACATACAGACTAATGTTCATGGTACCTGGTGCTGCAGTTCCATAACCATGTCCAACCATTGCTACATTGTACGGTTCATTTATAGTGATCCAGAACTTGACTTTGTCTCCCAGGCTCTTAAACATGACATCAGCATAATCCCTGAACCTGCTCACAACAGTGTCGTTCTCCCAGCCTCCAACATCCTGAAGAGCCTGGGGTAGATCCCAGTGGTACAGCGTCACCTGACAAACAGATGGTCAGAAACAGGTCAGGTATGTTTGACTGCCAGAAAAAGACTAGAATTCTAAATAGGACAGATGTATTAACATATTGTTTCTCTAGAAAGATATGGTGTCTCTGATGACATACCTGTTGCCTCTCTGCCACCACCTCTGTTTGAAAGATGAAACTGCAGGATACTTTACGTTCTTTTATTTATTTATGTTGAAGTCAAACTGACATTTGTTTATCTGATTATCTGATGTTTATCTGATACTTGCTCAATAGCTGTTTCTTTTGTTTATTTTTAACCAAAAACGTTACAAACTGCTGCTTTAAACGTGAGAGGTTTCGAGTTCCAAACTTTTCCCAAAAAAAATTGAATAAACCAATCAAAATTGCAACACTTAAAAAAATTAACCATGGAATAATAGTACATTAGCATCATTAGTTGCATCATAAATATACAGTGTAGATTATATAATGTACAATATACAGTATACAGATTCATGCAAATTATATGATTATTTGTTTACCTGCGGTTTGATATTAGCTGCTAAAAGTGCATCCACTAGCCTGTGGTAGTAGTTGAGTCCAGCTTCATTAATTCTCCTGTTAGTTCCATCAGGCAGAATTCTGGGCCATGAAATTGAAAATCTGTAGTGGTTGACTTTTAGCGTTCTGAGATTATTGACGTCCTCAGTGATCTTATTATAGCTGTCGCAGGCAATGTCACCGTTTTCATCTTTTGAAATCTTTAAGGGAGTGTGTGCGAACTTGTCCCAGATGCTGAGACCTTTCCCGTCTGCTCTCCAGGCTCCCTCTATCTGTGATGTTGCAGAATAACATTAAAACATTAATTAACTTACAACAATAAAAAATAAAAACAAAACTAAAATAATGTTTTTTTGCCTCATCATTTTTTTGTCATAATAGATTGTTAGTTCCCCTTACAATAATTAACCAAAAACATGATTACTACAGATAAACCGTGGTAACCACAAATAAACCATGGTTTTGCTACAACAAACTGTGGTTATATAAATAGGAATCAATGCATCAAAAATCGATGGTTAATACACTTTTACTGTAGTAAAACTGTGGTTAATTTTTGTAAAGGTCACCTGGTAAGCAGCTGTTGCTGTACTCCAGACAAATCCCTCTTGGAAATGTCCATACAGTTTTTTCTCCTCCTCTGGCAATGGAAAGCCATTATTTCTCATGATATCGAAGTAGAGGTGAGCTGAGCGCTTTGGAGTTCTCGGACGATTTGGATGCTTAAAGTTTACGTGGTGGAGTCCATAACCAACACTGTAGCCATTCAGCCACTCAAAAGAGTCCATCAGTGGGCTGGCGATGTACCCCTTAAGACGCACTCCATCCAGATTGTGTGCTAAAAAGACAACACGTTAACCTGTGTCGATTTCAGCAGTTTACAGTTGGCAGTTTATAGTTTATAGTTGGACAAATTTTCTTAGCATACCTTTGAGAGCTTCATCAATGTAAGTCTTGAGGTAGAATATTCTATCCGTGTCATCAGTCGTTACACGAGTGTCTGTTGACACACCATTTTCTGTTATATAGATCTCAGGGTCTGAATATTCTTTTTTGATCCAGTTCAAAAGTCTCCTGAGTCCCCAAGCAACAGCTTTCTGCTCCTTAACGGCTGTATCTTCTGCACCATCCGCATCTTCCTTACCAATGTCCTGATCGTTATGATAACTCTCAGGAGAGAGTCTGATCGTCACGTGACGCACCACTTTGGTTGTGTACGTGTTAATGCAGAACATATCAGCTGTGCCTTGGATATATGCTTTATCTTCATCTGTAAAAGAAGGCAGGCGAGATTCCTTCAAGCTTTGGAGTTCACTCTTGCTGCCAACCTGCCACTTCATGGCATCAGGATAGTCACCGTTTTTGAAGATGGGATGTGCAAACCAGCCCAGCTGGAACTGTAGCGCTCGGTCTGCAGCCACAACCTCTCGAGGATTGTTCACATCTTGAGGTTCGGCCCATTCAGCGTTTAGACTAATGGACACCAGCCCTCTTTGGGTGGCCCGATATTTCTTATCATAGGTGTGATATGCTTTTGCATGTGCTTTTAGAAGGTTGTGGGCAACCCTGTATGGAGCATTTCCAGGTTCCTTCACATTAGGTGGAATTTGGCCCAGTCCATATCCTGACCATGCAATCGTCTGGGGTTCATTAAACGTTATCCAGAACTTCACTCTGTCTCCAAACGTTGCATAGCAGAAGTCACAGTAATCATTGAAAATGTTAATCATTTCAGGGTTATCCCAGCCTTTGATGTTCTGTAAAGCTTGTGGTAGGTCCCAATTGTAAAGAATTACCATTGGTCGGATATTGTTGGCTACGAGGCCATCAATGAGCCTGTTGTAGTAATCTACACCCTTCTGGTTAAGAGAAGATTTATAACCATCAGGAAAGATTCGAGACCATGAAATGGAGAATCTGTAAATCTTTATTTTTAGGGCTCTTAACATGTATAGATCCTCATCTATTTTATGGTAACTGTCACAAGCCACAGTACCATTGTTGTTGTTTGGAATACTACCAGGTTTTTGAGTGAAAGTGTCCCACACACTGTGCCCTTTTCCATCTGCATTCCAGCCACCTTCAATCTGATAGGCTGAGGAAGACACACCCCAATAAAACCCCTCTGGAAATGTTCCATAGTGATAAAGTTGCCTCTCAAACTTGGTCTGAGGCGAGAATTTTTCCCAAACCACTTTGGATTTTGAAGGAACTTCAGATGGTGGAAGACTAGGAAGTCTTGAGCTCTCAATTCCATTTCCATAGATTTGTACATCAGTTTTTTCAGAAGCCTCTGCAAATCCGTTTCTCTCAATCACCTTTGAGTAGTAATATGCTGATGTTTTGGGAGTTCTGGGCCTGTCGGGGTCTTCAAAGTCCACATAGTGCAATCCATATCGTTGACTGTAGCCTTGAGGTCCCTCAAATCCATCCATTAGAGACTGTACTGTGAATCTTTTGATGGGAATCTCATCCAAGCGCACAGCTGTTTGGATACAAAGTAGAAAGTTAGTTATCATCATACAAATAATAACATATTATTTATTGTAGTTGATAATTATGTTCACAGCCAACAGAGATCATTCTCAGAATGTTGGCTAACAATCTTTTAAAGTTCTTTCAGAGTTAAAAACATTTATTCAGTAACATTAGTAGAACTTTTTCAATATTATATATCATACATATCAAAAGCATTTTCTTAAGTTATTAGTGGAACATTTTAAAAATGTCTAAAGGATTAAGGAAGGTCCAGAAAAAACTGGATACTTTGAACGTTCCTAAACTTTTAAAACAACGTTTTTATTACTTAATGGATATATAAGGGAAACATTCTTACAACCTAAAACTGTTAGCTGAGTTACCTCCAAATAAGTTATATATATTCTTATTTTACTATATTCTGCCTAAAAAGTATATACAATGTGGAATATACAATGATAATTACCTTTCATTGCCTCATTAATGTAAGCTTTGAGGAAATCAATGCGCGGGGTGTCATTAAACACATCACCACTGTACTCGGTGGGCATGCCATTTCCTGTGATGTAGATGGGCACCTTTGTGATGGATGTGTACTCCAAAGAGATAAAGTTCAATAAACGTCGAAGCCCCCAGGGAACAGAGTGGATCTGCTCTGAAGATGTGTTGGGCCAAGTGGGATCAACATGTACCTGGAAGTCCCCGACATTATTAGGACCAGGATCACAACTGTTTGTGGTTTCACTTATCATTCGGGAAGTGTAGTGATTAAGCCCAAAGAAATCAGCTGTGCCTCGGATTCTTTGTTTCTCCGCCTCTGTAAAGACAGGAAGTCTTGCTATCTCTTTACCACAGAAATTGTTCTTCTTCTTAATTTGATCCTTGAGTACTCCTGAATAGTCTCCATCTACAAATATGGGGTGAGCAAACCAGCCCAGCATGAAGTTTAGATAGCGCTCAGCTGCTGTAATATCCTGGGAACTTGAGGGATTCTTTGGCTCCGCCCAATCAGAGTTAAGTGCAATACCGACTTTTCCACTCTGTACTTTCCTATATTTATCATTATAAATATGCCAGGCTTCAGCGTGAGACTTCAGAATATTGTGTGTAGCCTGCAAAAGAAAACCAAAAGAGTTTGAATAAAAAATAATCTGTTACAGTACAATCAATATTATTCTTTTTAATCAATAATATTCTCAGATTGACAGACTCACCCGATAAGAGGCCATTATAGGGTCTTTGAAACTTGGAGGATACTCCCCTGTTCCATAGCCCATGTTGCTCACAACCCACGGGCTTCCAAAGGTGTTCCATGTTTTGACTCGGTCTCCATATCGAGAGAAACAGAAGTCCACAAATTCTTTAAATGCTTCTACAATGGAGTCGTTGGTCCAGCCTCCATTGTCCTCCAGAGCTTGAGGAAGGTCCCAGTGGTACAGGGTAACAGTTGGTTCAATGCCTGATTGTAGGAGCGTGTTAATCAGCTTGTCATAATACGCAGCCCCCTTTTCAACCAAACTTGCTTTGTTTCCAGTAGGGAAAATACGAGCCCAGGAAATTGAGAACTGGTAATTAGGTGACATCATACCCCTAAGAAGATATACATCATAGTCCACCTTGTGATAACTGTCACAGGCCAGATCAGTGGTCTGGTTGTCATAGACGTGACCTTCATGACTAAAACGATCCCATATAGTCTCACCCTTTCCATGTTCAGACCATCCGCCCTCCACTTTGAAACTTTCACTGGAGACAGACCACTGAAAACCAAGAGGGAAGGAGCCGTTCAGGAACTGATCTCGCTCTGCTTCAGTCTGAGCTTTGAATTTCTCCCAGACCTTCTGGTATGAGAATGCAGAGGCTGAGTTTTGATGAAAACCAGTTTTATCTTCATTCTGCAAACTAAATTACAACATGAGTAAGGTAACAGAGCTACACACACATTCTGTATATTTGGCTTTGGTGGAAGTTTCATACGTTTTGGGTGTTTCTTCTACATCCAGCTTTTCAAAAAGGTGTGTGATGTCACAGCCACTGATCTGAAGATCTTTGAACTGCAAAACTGGAATCAATAATCAAAACAACCAGGTTAAATCTGATATTTTATTATTTTAATTGTATTATTTTTTATGTCACGTCAAGGTAGCACATTTTGACAAATGACTTTTGAAAAGTAATATGCTTACGTTTACCTCCAAGGACACTGATAAGAGGTTGGAAATTATTTTCACGTTCATGACAGTCGTTGATGGTCAACTGATAAATAAGAACGGACAGCTGACCACTGGCAATCTGAAACGAGACTTAATGTTATTTCATTGCCAAGAAAGCTCCCTGTTATATTGATTAAGTGAAGCTGTTTTTGAATATTACAAACTGTTTAAGGTTATAAACCCAAAATATGCATATGGTTATATATCTATCACAGAGCCTAAAAATCACCTGTAACGCCCTCAATTTCTCAGTCAGAGTTTGCAGTTTGCAATTGTACTGCACATGAACAGAGAGGAAATCCATATATGCCTGAAGATGAGATAATACAAGTGAAAAATGCACATATAATATCTGTTCCTCAGCAATATATACAATGACCTGCCTTAACTTTTACCATGTTTTCTGACTCCAGCTGAGAAATGAATGCAACATCATCAGCTCTGATCCCAACAGACAGATGAATCCCTGAAATTTAAACAGCTCATTGTAATGATTGACACTTCATTAAACTTCTACTAAAAAAACAATATGATAGAGGAGACATGGGACAGATCACCTTTGGGACAGATACCTAAGATCACATTATAGTAAATAGTTCTCAGGGTCTATTAATCTTTAGTAAACTTCTGTAGTCACATACTGTAAAATGTTAACTTTGTACTTATCAGCCTTGAGACTACAGTGCCTTACACATTGTTCTTTAAAAATATGTATTTATTTGTACATTGCACTGTCTTGTTTTGTATTTTTTTCCAATGACGTGCCTCATTGAGTATCTGTAAAACTTAATTTGAATGTTTACTTACTAAAACGCATGGATGGAGAATTCAGAGTCTTACCTTTGAACTTCTGATGGTAGTGTTTGTATATGTTTGCATGGGACTGGAAAGCATTTTGAAGTTCCACCTCATCATCAAGTTCATGCAGGTGACTAAATGTGATGAATGTGCTCACCAGCTCCTTAAATGTAGTCAACACAAATCCTGCATATTGCTCAAACATCTGCACCAGTAATGGATTCTCCCAGCCTCCGTATTTGGTTCTAAGAAGTTCTGGTACTGTGGAGCGGTGAAGCACCAGCAGAGGTTTGATGCCCGATTCGGACAGCTGCTGCACGAGCGTCTTGTAGCATGTCACTGTGTCCTCATGAGGCTGGCTGGGGTCACCTGTGGGAAGAACATGAGACCAGGACAGGGGAACTTTGAAAGTGTTCACACCTGTCCTCTGAAGATACAGGAAGTAGTCTTTAGATTGCAATGGCAGCAGTCTTCTGCAGTTAAACAAATCATCTTCTGCTGAAGATCTTAAAGGTGAATTTTGGCTGTGCAAAGGTTTGGTTCCCAAGTCGTCCACAAGGTTGGTGGTTAAAGGACCTGCAAGCAACATGAACTCCTGTTGTTCTGCATGACTGTGGCACCAGAAAACAGCAAACACGCTAAGAGAGAACAAGCCCTGCAAGACCTTCATTGTGGTCGGACAGGGGTTCACTGAGAGAGTTTTCAAAGCTCTTTATAGCCACAGCAGCTAATCTGTGAGGCCGATCACTACCACAATCACGGTAACTTTAATCCAATTAGCAATACGGTTTATGGCAGTCATTAAATTTTCATTACATAGACTCTGAACTTAGATAACTGTGATATACTGTGAGCTTATACCCTTGATAAAACCCCACAGTTACAAAGTGCATTTCAAAACGAAGCTTCAAAACGCAAAGAATGGTTTTAAACAAACAGTTTGAGGTTTACCTGTATTCTAAAGCTTTATGCAAAGCAATCACATGCACAAATTAAAACTATATGAACTCTCCTCTTGTCTGCCAAAACAATCACAGAAGATAGCAATACATTAAAAGCATATATCCGTATCATGCATGACGTCTTTTTAAATATTCTAGATAAGATTTGTTAGATATTAAAGTACTTTGTACTACAGGGACGTTATGATGATCTGTTAAGGTCATTTTTACTATTGCATAATGGAGAAGCCTAAATAATACATTTGAGAAACACCGGTTTAAAACTAGTGATCAGCTTATATGGATTTTTGAATGGCCAATGCAAATAAGTACAGAGCAAGCTGGACAATAAGATACAAACCCTAAAACTAACCTAAACACTGAAAAGATAACATCAAAACAACCAAATGTAAGTGATGGAAAAAATACATCAACAACCAATTTAAAACCACAGGTGTTCATCAAAAAGTGTACTCCACACAGAAAAACTAACAAACACAAATTCTAGTTCAAAGGTTTATTTTACCATATCACAAAATACCTTTTTACAAAAACCTTACAAAACCTCATTGGAAAATACAAAAAAATGAGATCACGCCAAAACATTTTATAAAAGTGGAAAACCTGGCCATTGCAGACATGATTGGATTAACATAACAGCTTCAGAATGATCAACTCTGTTACATCGTGCCTAAAACTTTATGCCAAACGGCTTCAGCTCTGTGATCTTATTGCCATTACAAGTAAACTGCATTTTAATAAACTGATGACTTGTATTTGCATAGAGGCAAAATATACACTGATATAAACAGAATTAAAGACCTGATGAAAAGATAAAAACCTGACACTGAAAACTGAATATGAGAACATGAAATGTTGAACAAAAGAAATTCTTTACTAGTGCTTTCAACTCTATGAAAACAAAAATGCTTTGACAAAAAAAAGTTTTTCAAAAAAGAAAAAACAGACAAAAGAACAAAAATAATATAATAACATAAGACTGAAGGAGTCGCTTACAGAGAAGCTTCTTAAAATAGAGCGGCATATTCACCAAAATACTTCTCATATACAACTAACTTACACAATATGCAAATAAAATATCAAAAAGCCTCTTTGTAAAACAATAATTATGGTATCACAAGTATTCAAGCATTTTCCAGGTTTCCATTTTGTTCATTTGCACTAAAGGCATTAAGAAATGACCTCAAGGTCCAAGATGCGTCCCAAAAACAGTGATGGTGCAGCTGGTGATCGTACCTCAGACCTTTCCGGTGTAACCGCCGGTTATACAGCACTCCATGATCCAATCCCACAGGTCAAACTCGAGAATCTGTCCTGTTAAATACAGCAGCCCTGTCCAATTTACAAACACAAACTAATTGTGGTCCACTACACAAACATAGAACTGTTCCAAGTCATTTTACACTGGCTCATCCATCTATTTTTTGGATGAAAAAATCTATTTTTTGGAATGGCAAAGATAATATGTAAACTCCAGTTTTAAGGCATTGAGATGCAACCTCTGGCACTTCATAAGAAGTGTGGTAAACGCATGGAAGAACCATCGATTTCTTTTCCCCCGTGAAATAAAAAAAAAACACATGAAATATGAAGATGTTGCACAGCCACCTAGCGAAGGAGTTCTTAAAGCGCAACATCTTCCAAACTCATTTTTGGGCACTTTGGAGTTAAGCAGACTGGTTATGGTCAAGTATAGCTAGCTGGTGAAATGCTGCTTTCAGATTAACATAATACTGCCCGGCATGTTCTCACCAACTCACCAGTTTGTACGTACACATGGCTTCAACTCAGTCTTACGTTTCAGAGCAGCCAAACACAAAGAAACACAAACACAAAGACTCAGTCCACTTTCCCAGATGAGAAATGTCAACCACTGTTAGTGTGCTTAGCTGCACAGGGAAGCTGATGACAGCCAGTGACTCACTCAAGCCCGGATCCCTATGAGAGAAAATATAAAACAATTAAAACACTGCATATGTTTTATGCTGTGTAGCATCTCATCCTTTCCTCTATGTGAAAATAACTTTTTACACAAAGATAAACACTTTAAACAGACTGTATTTTCTGAAAAGGCAAGTCTTACCCTTTTCACATTTGCTTCCTTGCTTCTCCTGAGCAAAGTTCAGTCTGTTCTGCTCGACAGCCGTGCTGTTGGACTCGGGGCTGCTGCTGCGTGATGGACTGCTCTCTCTATGCTGATAGGCCAGTTCCAGATGCTGCTGGGCCAGTTTTAGGTGTTTGCGCACTTCTCGTGATGACGCCTCGTCACCAAAAGACTCCCGTCCAGAGTCTCCTAAATTGTACTCTGGTTTCATTCCCTTCTTCAGGGCAATGTGGTACCCAGGTGGGGCAGTGGGCATCCGTCTACAAACGGCACCACGCGGCCGAGCAATGCTGTGGTGCCGGGCACGTTGCCGAAAAGCGTCACGGATTCCACTGATACCCAAATGAAGAATTTCCAACATTGTAAGAAACAAACAGAGGCAACTGACAGCATACATGACCAACAAAAAGATGGTTTTCTCCGTGGGACGTGACACAAAACAGTCCACCGTGTGTGGGCAGGGGCTACGCGTGCACACATACGAGGGTGCGACCTCAAAACCATACAGAACATACTGGCCAAAAAGAAAGCTCACTTCAAAAGCGATGCGTGACACGAGCTGCAGTATGTACACCTTCAAAAGCCCGTCTCGTTTTATTCTGCGCCGTCCGTCGTGTTTACTAGCGGCCTTTTTCTCTGGCTTTTTCTCCTTATCCGGCAAGACCTCCTCCGACATCATGGGGTCTTCTTCTCCATTGTCCTCCGCCTCTTCGTATCCACGGTCGGCTCTGCGGTTCACCATGGGCATGAGTTGCCTTTTCTGCATCCTGTACTCATCATCGTTCATGCGGGCAATCTTGTGCATAGCAAAGCCCAGGTACATAATAGTGGGAGTGGTAATCACTATTATCTGAAAAACCCAGAACCGGACATGAGAGAGGGGAGCGAACGCATCATAGCACACGTTCTCACAACCAGGCTGACGGGTGTTGCAGACAAACTTGCTCTGTTCATCATTGTATATCGATTCTCCTCCCACAACGGTCAACACAATGCGGAAGATAATAAATAAGGTGAGCCAAATCTTGCCCACAAAGGTGGAGTGGTTGGATATTTCATCCAATAATCGTGTAAGGAAGGTCCAACTCATGGTGTTTCTAGAAGAACTGCCGTCTCAGTGCTACAAGACAATAAGAAAACAATTATTAATAATAATTTCAATATGAACACATAACAAATCATTTTGAAATGTGACAAAAATATCAAATCAAACGTTTAATTCTATTCTGTTCACATTATAACTGACATACCAGCTACATCAGCCTTTTCTATTCAGAATAACTTAGATTCACATTTATTTAGAGGCAAATTTAGCTGTGAACAGAGATTAAAGACACTAGATGGCACTGTTATAAAGAACATTTTCCTTTATACACATTCTCAACTTTGTAAAAACTTAAGTCAACTAAGAAAACTAAAAACTGCTTAAATTTTCCTCACTCTCCACCCAGGCTATTTTTTTCCAAATCTCAAAACAAAATAAGTTCAGCCTAACAATAAAGTTTCTAAACGGATTTCTCATAAACGATGGGAGTAAAAAATAAGCAAGATCATTTATCAGTTGAAAATGGCTAAAGTTAAAGGTAAAATACATCAGGGACTTTTACCACCATGACAGCCCTTGACCCTTGTGGTGTAGCACTTAAGTCATTCGGCTCTCTTGTGTTTGAGTAAAGACAGAAAGACTAGTCTTATTTCAACCCGAGACACAGAAAGACTGAAGTAAAATTAACAGAATTAGCAAATTACTATCCGGACAGTAAATCCACAACAGACAGCCAATATGGTTTGGTGAGAAACTGGAGGCCAGCTATTTCTATGAGTTTAGAAAAGTTAGGGGTCATCCACAGGTCTGATCAACTACTGAAAACCATTAAATCACCACCAGTAAACAGCAGAACTTTAGGCACTGTTGTGACTTGTTTGTTTCCCCAAAGAATAGGAGAAACATCAGGTCACGGGTTTATTAGACACAGTTGCATCAGAGGCATCAAAGCACTGTAATTTGTACTCGGTACAAAGGGAACGTTTCCGCAGTACAATTGTGTGGTTGTCATCCGCAACATTTCTCAGATGGTGCCCAGCTGGCCCACAGAAGCTCCTCAGACTTAACCCTGAACCCCTCTACAAGTCAAGCTACCATTTCAATGTCAGGTATTACCTTCACAGAACAAACTGGCTCTGAGGAGACATTGAGAAAGTATTTATCAATCCACACCCTCAACTTTTATAAAGTTTCTTAAATCAAAAGTAGCTTAAATGCAGCGATCGAAGCTGTATCTCCTCACAAACTGATTTTAAAGATCTCATATTTACATTATAACTGTGAGGTGTTAATGTTTTCAGGTTTTTACGTTTAAATCATCAGAAATATGAGTTACACAGTCTCTGAATGGGTATTAACCCCAGTAATTTACTGAAGTGCCACACACGTTTACAAGACACAAGAGTAAATAAAATACATCTATACATAGAGAGGAACAGAAATAACTCCTTTAAAAACGCCTGGAAACGATTCAGAAACAAAAAAAAAACATTTTACACATTGAGAAATACGAGCTTCTATTCTTACTTACTTGACGTTGTAAAATCTACCAAGTAAAATAACTAAATGTTCTCAGTGACTCAAATTAAACGATGGTCAGGATCATTTAAAAGATTTAAACAGACATGATGCGAGTTTAAAAACAGTTTTGTCGCAAGTTTTAATCAGATTAGAAGATTGATGCATCCTAACAGATCCATGTGAAGTAAACCCATACAAAACACTAACTAATAACATAAACGCAGTTAGTTTAGAGAATTTGACCAGTGGAGAGAAACTTTAAACCTCTAAGTTTTTGATGAACTCTTTCAAAGCGTGT
Source organism: Ambastaia sidthimunki (assembly GCA_036877625.1). Classification (NCBI taxonomy): domain Eukaryota; kingdom Metazoa; phylum Chordata; class Actinopteri; order Cypriniformes; family Botiidae; genus Ambastaia; species Ambastaia sidthimunki. The sequence goes on from JAZGTK010001424.1 coordinate 30,794, forward strand.
CGACGCAGACGCGCGCAACGGTGGCGCGCATTTACCTGAGGAGAGTCAGGTAGATCTTCATCAGCGCTTACAGACGATCATCTCTCACTATCAACCACAAAGACCCTGTTTCAGATCCCACCCAGCCAAAGACCCCGTTTCAGATCCCACCGAGCCAAAGATGCTGCTGAAGACCCCAGATCTCTTCACATTCACCCGAACTGTCATCCAGCGGTGTGTAAGTTCACTATTGTTCTCTGAACCTGACGCCACACCTGAATCACTTCAACGCCGACACTGTGCTTTATTAAAGAAAACGCTTATAAACTTATGAAATGTATAAAGTGATGATTCTGAAGCCTAAAAACACGCGGGTGCCCGAAACGCCACAAAATACCCCGCCGGGCGCGTTACATACCTCGATGAACGCTCTCCACACTTCTCTCCTGTGAGTGTGTACTAGCAGCACATCCCTCACACCTCCACACGCTTTATTAACCCTTCACTTAAATACACAGCACGGCAATCCTCCTCCTGAGGTTCAGATAGCGTGAGGAGGACAAAGAGGCTCCGACACGCGCTTGTGCTCCTCCCGCCTGCGTCTGCGCACCTCCCGCCTGCGTCTGCGCACCTCCCGCCTGAAACCTGATCACCAGCCACCGCTTCAGTGTGCCGTTTATTCACTGTCTCGATGTTTTTACCTCCATGACGGCGTTTTGTCTCATATCAATCTGTCAAATATTTGTATTAAATAGATTAAGTTATTATTAAATGAAAATAAATGTTCTAATCTGGGCAAGTATGTAACTAATATTCAGACAAATATTCTATATGTTGATGAAGTTCAAGAGGAATGATCAGTCATAAGAATAACCACATTGATTGACCATCTGAAGCCGCTGTAAATAAAGCACATTATATCATAACACAAAAAGCACAGCAAGAGTACTTCTATATAACTCGCCTCTGCTGTGAGATGGTGCGGTTGGATTTTGATGAAGGGTTACGGGTTTGCATGTATTTTTAATGCTTATGTTCCTCTTCAAAGTTTATTGATAGTGTGGCTTTACGGTTTTGCTTTCTTTTACTTTGGCTCATGAATTAACATTTGTGGTTGAATTCAAACACATTTTTTCTCCAGTAAGCAATATGATTATCATAATAATAGGGCAGATCCTGAACCTACAGCCTTAGTCCTGACATCTTTAATTTGCTCCGTGCACAGTCCAAACATGAAAATTCCTGTCAAGTCAAATTACTGAGGATCAGGGAAGAGACTAAATTCTTTGTCTAAGACCTATTTAAACACTTTTTGTTTGGTTTAATAATAGCTAAGAATGTATTTATTTAATTCATTGCAAATGACAACCACCTTGTCAAAAATGACAAAAGAAACAACAGGAAACAAATTATTTTTTTAAGCATGGCCTGGATGTTACACTTCTTTGTTCGCAACCAACAGCTTTCCTCTCTTCCTGCTGAGCATGGTGCTCGGAAGTTGTTATTTAAGATCTTTCCTCCATTGCATTTTTCACAGGATGAGGCTGTAGGGAGGTGGTCTTTCCCTGTGGATTTGTTTTTTAACAGTGCAGCTCAATAGAACTCAACACAGTTAACTGTTGGTGTTTAATGTTTTTAATGTGCAGTGGCCTGTAATCTTAATTTAAAACTCGTACGCAGAGACAGTTAATGCAAAACTATTTATAATGCAAACATTTATAAGACAATGTGAGAGATGTTCACAAGTTTGCTGTGCTTAAAACTTGCCATGTGAATCTTCTACAGAGAGCTCTTATCAAAACTAGTCTGACATTCCTTTGAAATAGAATCCAGGTGCAGCTCATTTGGTATCAGCTCAGAGAGAATTAGCACTTTGTATCTTTTGGAAAGTGATTTCCCTGAAGACAGACTTGCTAGCAACAAAATTCCATATATAATTAGCAGTGCTTGCTAAAGCTAGCATCACCATTTTTATTGTTATACATGAGATAAGGGATTTTAACAGACTTCTCACTGTAAGTATTAAACTTTGGCATATTATTTTGTTTTGCACTGTAAGAGCTTAAATTGTGCAGCTTGTGGAGTACAGGTGTGCTTTTATTTATGTTTGATGGTGAATGATAAAATGTAGAAGTAAAAGTGGATGACTCTTATTATGCAGGGAAGGCTGGTATGTTATTATGACATTTACAGGGCATGAGCGCTGTCTTCAGCAGCTGTGCAAAGCTGTGAAATTCTTGACCACAGGCAACTTCCAGCATGTTATTTTCATGTCTGGTCTGTGCATTAGCCAGTGCTGTGGCAATGCAGATTCACAACAGAAGTCATAGCTGAACTCTTGATCTCATATTTGAAGACTGCTGCAGTGAAATATTTTGCTGTTTGGCTGCTCAGCTCTTTGAGAAAGTTTAGATTTTATGTGTGATTTGGGATTTGTGTCTTTTAAAATAGCACAGTGATGAGATTTTTGTGTCTGTTCTTAACAGAGAAGTTCTTAACCTTTTTATTAAGCAAAATGGCGGGTCTTTTATTGAGGATAATGTCATAATACTCTCCATAATTAACTATAAACTATCAACAATTTTCACAGGGGCTCAACAATTCTTAGGGTGTAGAACTATTTTTATCTTTTCTCTTGCCAGAGCAATTTTGAAATCTCTTTCAAATAAATGCCTGAAATTGCTGGGTCATACAGGGATCTGTTAGCCTGTCAGTTAGATAAATAGAACTGTATAATGTGGTTTGTTTCATGGTGTTTTTACTGCTAGCCACAACGCATTTGACAAGAAAACAGACTTCTATATTCAAAACATGTGCAGGTCTAATCTCTTGCCTTCTAAATTAACCTTCACTGCAGTTTTTCCAGATGCCAGTTGTTGTTTAATAAACACAATTGCCCTAAAACACCTGCAGTTGCAAGACCTGGTGCCGTTCAATGCTATATTCATTAATTTACTAATGCCATAAACTTGTACCCAGTTGTTAAAGTTTATTTACAGTTCTGTGGGGAACTGGAATCAGCTGCCAACTGGTGTAATGTTTTCCACCTGTGTTGTTCAGGCTAATTTGTGCTTAATAAAAGGACATATTCATTGTTGTAGAGCCCTCATACTTAGTGCCTGTAATTTCTTATTTCACTTTTAGGGAAGGCTTGATTTTGGAATGGCATGTTTATTTTTATGTAGGATTTAAACATTTATCAGTGATTTTTATATCTTGTAAATGTAGCATTATTGAGTTTGACAACGTGGTCTTAATTGTCAACAACATCACTATGGTAATCTTCTATTGCAGCTCATTTTGCTTAAATCAACTCTTTAAAAAAATGAAAATCTGTATCAGGGTATGTTTTTTACATTTATGCGTTTATCACTTTTATCCAAAGTGACTTACAGTGTTTTCAAGGTATACATTTAATCAGCAATGTGTTCCCACCACCTTTTGTGTTTCTATGCAGTGCTCCACCAGTGAAGCTACAGGAACACTTTTTAGTAAACCTATAGTTATGTTTAATACACAGTAGCTGGTTAGAAGTCTGTTTACAACAAAGGGGTCAAAATGATGGTTGCTTAGCCATTTGGGGGTTGGGGTACAAACCAGCAGTTGGGGGTATTTGTTAGATGGGGGTGAATATTGTGTCTCACAAACACTATCCTCTTTTACAAGTACTGTCCGGCTACAAGGTGACACAACAGGACACTAAACCCCCAACTCCTTTAAGTTAAAGGGCAGGGTGTTGCCATGGAAACAGACAGATCTCCCGACATTGTAACAGATGGTTGGAGGTAGAGCAGTTTTGACGGGGTGGGGTAAACAAGCAATTTCCTCACAGATCCCCATTAACAGTTTCCTTCCTTAACATTGTTTTTTATAGTTACCTGTATAAGGTAGAACAAACACGTAGGACACGTAAGACATGTCTGAACCTAGTACATTTATTGGCATGATTTACCTTTTTGGGTAAAGTACATACATTAATTTGTATTACAGTTTTTCTCTTAATGTGATTGTGTCTGATGTGGAGCAAAACTGATGGTCATCTTCTTTAATTTGACCTTTTACTCTAGCATAAGCTAAATGTTTGTTCTTGCTGTGATGTACTAGAATGCATTCTGACTGTGGCTGTATTGTGGGGCACTAGTGATCAGTCACTGGTTTGTTTCTCAAACAGCAGTTTGTCAGTCCATTGATTAGGTATGTGATCTTGAGAGCTTTCTATGAATGTAATAGGAATATGAATATAAAATATCATAGCAAAATAGGGTAAGAGACATGAGATACAGAGTAACATTTGAGGTATGAAGTACATAGTGTTGACTAGATAAGGAGCTTTTAGTATGAGGAAAACCACACACCAGAGCCTATCCAACTCATGCCTGCAAGATGATGTCAGGTTTAAGTGTCTGTCAGTGAGTGGCCTCACAAAAGCCTTTAGTTACACTGTGGTTTATAGGTTAGAGACGACACATTCTCCTGAAAACATTCACACACACAAAGCACTTCTGTTTTAGGGCAAGCTATCTCAATTTCCAGAAGATATTTGGAATTTGGAGTAAAGGCGTTGCAACTTATGGACAATAGCAGTTTAGCCGCTCATAATTCGCAGTTTAAAATAACGCATACATCTCAAAATACTTGGACAGAAAAAGTGACTGTGCATGCACGAATGGAAAAGTTGATGACTTCCATCTGGTACACTGTGTGCCGATAGGGTGGGATGCGTTTTAATGCATCAGTTGTTTTGCTTGTTTCATGTTGTTTGAAATTGATTGTCAACCTTTTTTGACGTCAGAAGTTTTGATTTGAGAGGATTTTTGTCTGAAAGTATTTGCATGCAGCCAGAAGATAAATTATGTTAACACAATATATTTTGTAACATTTTTGGCTTGTGAAAGTGTCTGAAATTGACAGCTAAGATGTGTTTCCAAACCAGAGTGGAAGAACACGGCATCTTATGTAATTTAAGTCTAATGTTCATTAGTATTACAAGCAGTGAAGGGGACAGATGTGGATGTCAGAGAAATATCCAAAACACTCATTGTGTCCAACTAAGCAGCTATAATATGAGAAGGCATGTAAAGGAATTCACACCTTGGTGCTCTTTTTCATACCTGATTTGGCAGACAACAGCCTCCTCGTTTTGTTTGAACACAGCACCCAGTGTCATGACCTGCTATTGACTCTTCTGAATATGCAGGAGGAAAGGCTGACATTTTAACAACACAATCTTGAAAATTTTTTTCTTTTAGTTAAGACGGAGTTAAGACTTAACACAGTCTCTCTAAAGTTCAAAGCACATATGGCTACTTTTAATTTGCACTGTGGCAAGAAATAGGTCAGCACCAAACTGGACTGTACCCTTGAGGAATTGAGCTTGAAACAAAAGCCTTTAGGCCTTTAGCTCTTTACATCTATATGTACACCAATTTTAAATTGTATATATACACATATATTACACACATAAAATTAAATGGTTTTCACAGTAATCCTTGACCTACATTTCTGTATTGTGACTAAATTCCTAGGGCTGTTTCTGGCATTTACTTTAAACCTCCGTTCAGACATGCCGCTTCAGTCCAGTCTAAGAAACAGATGAGCCTTTTGCCTTGTCTAGCTCATCAGATGTTGGAAGTGTCTTTTTAGTCCTCCAGTGCAAATTAAGATGCTGAAGAACAAGTCAGGACAAATTGACTTCAGAGGGTTCTGTTATCTAAGCGCAGAGCCCAGAGCAACGCTTTGGTGTTTCACATTAGTCTGAGCTCACGCAATAAGGTCCACTGCCCAGAAGACTGGAGCACTTTGCCAGACCACCATTTAGTGAAGCTCAAAAGTCTGACTGTAAATGTTTCTGCTTTTCCCAGACAGTTGAGGACAAAACATTAGGAAGGTCAAAATACTACAGTCTGCATATTTATGAATGCTGTTGACCTGAATGATCTCAGCAACATTAAGTAATCATGAACAATAAGTTAGCCATCACTTGCAGGTAATGGAAAACACTTGCTTTTTTTTTGTAAGCCATGTCATTGCACAACCCTAATTGTAAAACTTAAGCAATTAAAAACTAAAAGCAGAACTTCTTGTCTATACGAGGTCATTGCAACAGTAGGAATCCTTGCTTAGGCTTTAGTGAAACAACCACATATCTGCTAAAAGTAGAATATTTCATTGTCTATTTTATTGACTGTTGAGGTGGAAAGATTTGGAAGCATGTTTAAGCTTTTATTTAAATAGAGGTAATACGCTGACAAAGTATTTGAAAACTCCAATTGCTTATGAGAAACCAGCAGTATTAGCAAACGGGTTCATTGGATTTAGGGGCTGGCAAAGAATAAATACTGTTGAATATAAGGACTCATATTTACTTTGCCATGGATCTGAAGTTACCAGGAGTGACAAAAGAACTGTAATGATGCTTTTTGTGTGGGAAATAGGTGAGCTAAAATTCCCTGAAGCTTCTTATTTGAGAACTGGAAATAAAGAAGGGAATCTGTAATAGCCGCATCAGTTTACCTTGAGCTAAATCGTAAAATACATCACAATACCCTTGACCGAAAAAACAACCTTTTTCTTGTTCCAAGTCACTGAAAGTGCGCCTTGAACTGGCTAAAGTTATTGAACTCTGTTATTAATTACTCCTCCTCATGTCAGTCTGAACCTGTCTGCTGTTATTCTGTTCAACACAAAAGGAGGCGTGTGTGCTATAATCCATATAAAAATTAGGCCATTTCTTTTGTTAGATTAAAAAAGCTGCTTAATGTCAAACCTGGCATAACATATTCAACCTGAATTAGTTTTGGAAGCTAATTGGTAAATTTAAAATTGTCTTTTTCACAACAGAAGTCATGGAGTGGTGTACCACATGAATGACCTTTTATGGTGCACAGATGTTTTTTTGGTCAGTTGCTATGAACTGTCATTGTATGTAAAAAGAGCTTTTTCATAGCCAACTGACAGTTTGGAAGGACGTGTGAGTGACAGAATGATCATTTTTGGTCTGCTACACAGCCTAACAGAGCAACAAGAACAAGATCTTCTGCCCACAAGGCTCTTGCATATAATGCTTCCATAAACCTTTTCTTCTGTCTTGAGTATATTGTTTGGCTGTGTGGAGAGACAAGACAATAAACAGATAAAGAGATTCAAGTCAACCCGGCCAACTCAATTCACTCTTGTTGAAAGTGGATACGTTCTGGTGTCCAGAAATGGGAGTACAATAATAAAACTGATTCTCCAAAGAGCCTCTCAGGAGGAGTGCAACATGGGTGATATTATTCTAAGCAGGTATGATTACATCCAGGTTTATGTTCTCAGCAGGAAACTGAGCTGGACCAGAGAAGAGTAGCTGAGCGTGGGACAGGATGTAAAGTAACTAGCCAAGCATAACTGATCCAATTCAATTTCATTTTAAGACACGCCATTATACTGTAAGCTCTCAGCCTTAAGAAGTTAAGTTCAGCTTTCTAATACACCTCACCCAAAACCAGTTCTTAACAAGCCCTAACCAGATCCACTGTTATAACTAGATGATCTCTTTCTGAGTGTTCTACCTTTTGTACATTTTTGACATTGGTTTGACATTCATAGCAAAAAATATTCGTATATATATAGGATGTATTTTTCCGGCCTCTGTAAACAGGTTAGTTGTCAAAGATCTCAAAAACTTTGAAAGTTTGCGCCACACCCTAAATTGTTTAGAGCTGTTTGCAAATGTTACGTAGATCTCATTTCAAAGTAAGAATAGAACAGAAATAACTCGAGTAGTACCAGTTTGATAGTCATTCTTGCCCTAGATTTCATGTTAAAAACTCTTGAGTTTTATGATCAGGGCTGTGTTTTTTCTCAAATATCATAAGCCTTAGTACATTGTAGAACCATCAGAACCAATGATCACCATGATGTACTCAGGCTTACGATGCTTTTGAGAAACAGCACAGGTCTGTTATGAAGTCATCTATATAGTTTATTTTCTGTAAGATGGAATAAATTAACTAACTTAAATGTGACTCTCTTCTAGCAATATGTAATAAAAATATTGATGTCTTATGCTGCACTTTCTAATTCTGTACCAGTTACTTTACAGTAGCAAATAATTCTATGGTTTGATATATGGCTATGATGTATCCTGGGCCAACTTCCTGTTGAAGAAGAAACTATATAGACAAGAAAGATGTGTTCTTTAAACCAGTTCATGGGGACTTTTTGATTTATAGGTGTATAAGGAAACACCAAACAGCCAAATAAGATATAATATGAATTGTGGGAAGAAAAACACAGAAAGACTTGAGGGAAAAACCACAGAATAATTTACATTCTCAGTTTAACACTGTATGACATTGAGTAACATTACTTATAATAACTTCAACAATGACACATTTGTTTTTATTTAGCTTACAGGAACCCTGTGCAAGCAAAACCATTGTTGTTGGCAGGGAAGACATCCAGTCCTTCATGTTCAGATTCATGTTCTGCAGCTGTTTGAATGACACTAAAGGCCAATTAGAGGAAAAGCTGTCTCCACTTAAACACGTGGAGCTCCGGGTGTGTGGAAATCCACCGTGCCACGGAGAAATATTCCTTCATAGTTCCTGGTCAGCAAAGACATTTCCCTGAAATCAGACCAAACACAGAAATAACTGTAACCTTTTAGCCCCGAAAACTTTTCACAAGTTGTGCAACATCTGCTAAGATCACACACAAAGTGAAGGAAAATAGTTTTGTTACGGTCTTATTGTAACCGCTGCACCAATATATTTCAAGAATGCATTCTACATCATAACACCACCAAAACTGGAGGTTCTATCCTGTGGCTGGTAACCTCAATCTTCTACAATGTCATTTTATTTAGAGGAGTTTGATCTGGAAGACATTCTTAACACGTGGGTTTGGTGGACGTTTTTGGCTTCTTGTTGTGAAGCCGAGTAAGAAATTATGTTTTAAGATCAAAAAGAACCAAAAACGGTTCTCCTAGAACTATTTTTAAGAGTGTACGACTTAAGAGTGCCCTCCAAAGACAAGTGACTGTGAGAAATGCTGTATGCCATAATAAGTGTGTTTGGGAATATGTATATATACAAATTCACATGTTCTGTAGAGTTCACGTGACCTGAAGCCAGATCGTGTTTTTACTTTTACACCGGGTCCGCACCCAAAGCTCTGGTGTGAAAGTAAATAAGCAGACTTGAGTAATTATTGCTCATCATAACCTGCATGTATCTTCACAGCAGACTGCAATTAAGCAATTTTGAGAGAACTACTGTGTGTCTTTTAACTTGTGTTTAATTATGAGATTTAATCTTGGCGTCTTAACGGTCAAGTAAGTCTCTCACTGTTTGTCTCTCAGTGAGCGTGTTGAATTGGTTGTCTGACACATTTCTAATGCTCATCTTTCCATCAGGAGATTTGTAGGTCTCAGCTGCTGTCTCACTCAGTACAAATCAGTGTTAACATGTCAAGCCATTTTACCTTATTATCTGAACTAGGGCAGCACATTTACTCAATCAGAATCAAAATGACAATGATAGCTGCTGTGACAATTATACAGCATTCCTCTTCATCCAAGCTAACGTTCCCAGAACA
>JAZGTK010001425.1:0-40350 GCA_036877625.1 Ambastaia sidthimunki
CAGTGCTTTCCAGGCTGCCAGATAGTTCTTTAGGGGTACCAGTCTCTCGAGACTGGCCTCTAGTGTGTTTGTATTGCTTTGACCGGTGCCCTGAAAGGGAAACTCCGCAGGGGACTCCCGATCTGGTCTCCGTAGAGCTGAAACGCCTCCGTTTGTTAACGGGCCTTCTGGAACCTGCTGATGACAGTGTCTACTGTGTCGCCAAACAGGCCAGAAGGCACTAACGGGGCGTCCAGAAGGAAGACCCTGCCCTTGGTGAGGAGCGAGATAGGGACGAGCCCATCTCAACTCCCTCCACCAAATCTATCTGTGAACCCCACGAATGCCTCATCCGCTCCGCCTCAGCGAAAGCTGGACCAGCACCGCGGAGAACACTTATGAGGGCTCCCCCCTCAAACAGAGCCCTCCGGGAGCAAAGCGTACGCAGTGGCATGCATTCGCCGTGCTCCGCTCCCAAACAGACAACACACAGACTGTGTGTATGCCCACCCGTTATATAACGCGGGCAGGGAGGAACACACAGCCTGAAATGTTGATCTTTATCCCTCTTATTACTCTTGCATTTAGCCTTAGGCATGTTTTTATCTAAAAAACAGAGGCAAAATCACGCAAGACAACTTCTACAAAGCTAAACAAGAGACAAAGGACAGACAAATGACACAGAGCGCTTCGCTGAATAAACAAAGCTGGGGGCATGCACTAAAGCACGTGTTTTTATAGCTTCTTGGTAGTGACGTCACCCCGCCTGTGACGTAGCGCCCCGTAATTGATTGTGCGACAGGTGTTTCAGAGCGCATATAAGCTGATGGCATTCCCATAGCGTTTTCCGACACAGCTCGAGTTCCTAAAAGGGAACACATGATGCCCTAAGTAATGCATACTTAGGGCATCATGTGATTTTTCACTTTAGCCTTTAGCATTACTCTCAGGTAAAAGGACCAAAAATATAACAAGATATTTACACAGAAGTCTGGAGTGAGTATTTTTTTCCAATATATATATACTGTATATTATATATATTTCTGTAAATATTATTTAGACAACTAAGTGATTGCTTTTATGATGTTAAGACTTTCAAACAGCATATCAAACGAGCAGAGATATGAGGACAACTGCAGAACTGGACGAGATAATCAGAACTCACTGCTAGAGGAGGACGATGGGCGGTGCTGACTGGAAGCTGCTGTGCTGGCCATGAGGGGAGGTGGAGCGGGCGTCCCTGATGGGAGGGGTGGAGGAGGAGGTGGAGTCGGGATGGAGGCACTGGTAGGTGGAGGAGGGGGTGGAGGAGGAAGGGGTAGTTCCTCTGCAGTTTCTGTCTCATTCTCTGGAGCAGGAGCTGTGTCTGCTGCTTCCTCCAACAGTGCAGAACCCTGTGGAGGGAACATCACACACTGACGATAAACATCATCCTACACAGCATCAACATTTGATTTCTGTGGTTTTAGTCTATATATCTAAGCTCTGATTTAACATATATGCTCATAATAAATGTAAACTCATGTAAATGTATCATTTAGCAAATATTCACATTTAAAATATGGAATAATTCTCTTACAGGAGAACTGACGCAAAATTCTGATGACTCATCTTGCACTCAGAGGCGTGTGCAATTGTCTGTCAATCACATGCTGTCCAGAGCAAGAATGTTCCTTCACCTGATGCTGCTAGCAACAGTAAGTAGAAATTATGGGATATGTGATGTGTGTGATGTATACTAATGGCTATTGGCGATTGAAAAAGATTGGTTGTGGTTTCACCACAACCGATCGATATGTTCTTGTCTCAACAGAAAGAATGATCAACCAGCATCTATATTCTGTCATAATTCTGTTGTAAAAAACTAATTTGTCTTTAATTTTAAAAGTACATTTTGGACTGGTCAAAGACTGAAAAATATAATAAATTTACTGAACAAAACCACTGGGGATCTCACCAACACCCTCCTCATCCCTCTGCCCAACATGTAAATTACAGCTGGTAAAGATGAACACACAGTGTGATCAGACTTATTGGTTTGCTGGAATGGATGGACTGCTAAGCCACAATCCTTTACACACACATCTCCAGCGACTCTCCGCCACCCAACACGATTACAGTTAACAAGCCCTGACCTTTCACCCATTTTCCCCTACCACATCATTATCAATATCGCAAGCATATGGTGTGTCCAGACATGTCCTTTTAAGGGGTCATTAGCCACATGGACATTCTCAGCACCATCTGCTTCAACTGAGTGGCCAGACGGCTCACTTGCATCAGATTGACTGAATGAAGATCTGGTAGATGCGAAGGGCCAAATAAAACCGTTACATACTGCAAATTATCCTTTGTTTGACCACATTATCCACAGATGACAGTGATACACTTGTGCTAATTCAAAATAATACTTCCACTGTTTAGTTAAACATTTGATTGATTATTAATTACTTTTTTTTAAAGTTCTTTTTATGTTTTGTGCACAATTTAATAAATGCTCATAAAATGCTCAGACAAGTATAATAAGATGTTAATAAGACAACAGCTCACCCAATTAGATGTATAAAGATTTTAACTGATGTGGACAGCAGAGGCCAATTAGTGGTGTCAAGAAAGAACTACACTATAATTTCGTCATGTAGGAAAGTAATAAGAAATGTTTGAGTTTACATTAAGTTCTCTGATTTTTAAATGTAGATTCTAAACATAGTTTGAGACACTGTTGAGATCTTTTCTTAAAGTCTGAAGGACATCTATAATTGAGATTACTAAAGACAACAGATTTAAGCAAGAAATCTCAATTTGCTCTTGTATATCTGACAAAGAGAGACAACTGAAATTAAAGAGATTATCATTTGTTTTTCCAACAAGCCACACTGTATTTATACAATAGGCAAAATATGGGCTAATAAATCAGCAGAACATCTAGTTCAGTGTCACACAATGCTTCAAGGTCCTGGCCATCAGACTTACATAACACAACAAAGAAAACACTCAGCTCTGTTTATCCAGCAGCTCAGCATGTACACTGAAGCACAATGCCGCTCAGGCCTGCCACACCTTGCCTGAGTTTGTGTTGTAATGTGACAGACGAGAGAGTGAATCTGTCTTTTACTAAAGATTAAAAGCACAGGAAAGTGTCACATCACAAGCTGTACATTTGATTGTTCGTTCTGCATTTCAGGTTGTTGTAAAAAGATGTATTATGGGAAGACATTAGAAACATCTTTGGCTTAACTCGGCAAAGAACTCTTCTAAAATCTACCAACAGCCCTGTCAACAAATAACATTTCTGTTTTTCTGTTAAAATATGTTTGTGAATTCAATTTATTATTTTTATGTGGATCTCTAATGTATGATGGTCATAAACAGTCTACGATTTGATCTAGTTGGAGGATTAAACATGTTTGATGTTTTGAGCTGACTTCAGAAAAAGTCTCACTGGATTAACCATGCAGCAACTCAAATCTGAAGTGATACGCTGATCAGCCAATAACAACCAAGCTTGTGGGGTCTTAATGCTCAATACAAAATGTTCTGGTGATGGCAGGGTGTTTGTTGTGTTATGACCTGACATGGTCATATTGCTTTGCATGGTATGCAATGCCCAGTTTTTTGTATCCATTTCGTATACCTTGTTTAAATATGTGCAGCTTGATTTTAAATCCTGAAATATTTATTCAGCTTTAGCAAACATACTGAAGGTCAAACGCTTACATTACACATCAATTCATTTGACAGGAAATTGAATTGTTTCCTGCCATACTTGCGACTGAATTGATTTCTGCTTTACCTCCTCATTGGGTGCCATGGCTCTGCTAGGCTGCTGTTCTGTGCTGTCACTGCCCAGGGTCTTGTAATAATCCCCAGTGCTGGGCTGCTTGCTGAAGCTACGAGACTTTCGGTTCGAGTCAACTCTTCGCAGTCTGTCAGCGCTCACACCAGGGTTCAGCTGCTACAAAAATAAAGCAAAAGTTTCAGAGGTGGAAATTTCAGAATATCTGATCCAACATCACCTTTTTCTAGGAACATTATACTCTGTCTGAAACAACATCCCTCTCGACACATAGACCTTTAGTACATGACAGTGTAATTTGGATTGTGATTTATACATCAACAGTCAACAAAGTGGCCCATAAAACCCAACATATCAATCAGCTTTTTATTCCAGTATATTTTATTATCTGAGGACAATGTAAAATATATTGGTCATATATTAAAATACATTGCATATATGTATCTCATTAATTATAGGGCTTTGAGTCATAAGTCCAACACAAAAGATGTTTTTTCCCTGACAGTGGTTTTGTATGTTGGTTATAACCACCCACTTTTATTTCAAAACACTGATGAACTAGAAACCATTCTGTGAATTATCCAAACTAAAGATCCAGTATCATGATTTTGCTATAGCTGATGAGTAAACAATAAAAGCAAAATGGAATACAGTGAGACAGGTCAGCTACATAATTAAAGCAGATTTTAGCTGAAAGGTTTAAGTCATTTTTTATGATAGGTCACAGCAAGATGTCACAATTTATGTCACATTTATACTATTTGTTTATTAAAATATTTATTAGCCAAAACAACAGTGAAACATTTCTGTGCACTACGTTTCTGTTTTTTTTTTTTACTTTTAACTGTTATATGTTGTCATAAACACTGCAGTCATAACAGCTACCCAAATATTAATCCCTCAAACACGTAAAAAGTATTAGTGCAATTTTTTAGAAGACATACCTCCAGCTTTTTGTAAATTCAGTGCTCAAGTTACAACAAATCTTCAATCTCAGACAATTCTTGAACACAAGCATAACATAAAATATGATTTGATTAACAAAACCTGGCAGATTAAGTATTTCACAATTCCTTCAGAGATTCTGTGCTAAAGCCTCATGTGACGTGAGCGGATTTACCTGAAAACAAAAAACTTTTATATCGGCTGAACTTTGGCATGGATCAGTAAGGAGAGGAGCAGCACACATCAGATGGCTGATCTGAGACCTGTCACTGTCCTCTCCTCTCACTTACTCTGCTATCATAATCCATACTACCACTGACCTCAAACCAGTTCTATCACCTGCCTTCACATTTCCACAAGCAACTAATACAAGCAAAGAAATGGCATTACAAAGACCTTGAGCACAGACAGAGCTTCTAGAAATGTTGAACACTAAAAAACATTGCTTCTGTCTTCCTGTTCTCAAGATTTTCCTAATGCAAAACCTTTGAGTTTGCATAGTAAACAGCATTGCACAATGCAATTCTTAAACAAATAATCTCAAAATATGAGCTGTTTATCAATGGTTTAACATGACTTTGTGATTCCAAATATATAACCAACTAATATATGAATAATGTAACACAGACAGTAATGTACACCTAACAGTAATTTGAAAAACAAAAAACAAAAACAGTTTTATATAAGTAATTAACCTATAAAGGAGGCAGCCAACCTCTAAATTTAAAATATTTCGTTTTTTTATATCCTTATATCCAAACAGACTTCAACTGACATCGGCCACTTTATTAATATGTGCGCATCTGGAAATCACACGCTAACTCTACCAAGAATATTTTCTGTAATGCTTACCCCGAAAGTCTCAATCTTTTATTACTTAAAAAGGTACAGATAATCCAATCTATGACATTTTTATAAATATTATGGATTTATTGGTGTATTATAATGATTTCATAGTTATTATATAACAATACCAGACACTAAAAATGAATGAGTATTAATATTGAAAATAATAAAAAAAATCGCTACCTCAAAAAAAAGAAAACCATGCATAGAGAATGTAGCTTTTACTGCACATGAAGCTCATTTCTGTTCTCTCAGAATCCACTCTGTCGTCCCACAGATGTGTAACTTGATCCAGCTTACTTCAGAGGGTTTGAACGTCAGTCCTCAGGGAAAAGCTAACTGACCTCTGTACAATGTGGATGGACTGGTGCCTATTTAAAACCTGCTGAATTTTTCATCATCAGTCACCAATACTTATTCTTCAGCTGGCTTTTAACACTACACTGGGCCACAGCTGACTTATCTATAGAGAGTGTGCAGTAACTTCAGATCAGGGCAATGAATGGATTGCTTTACTCATGCACTCACAAATGCATCTTATTCTGCATGCAGTTCTACAAGTTATCACAGGTCAACCATCTGTGCAAATCATGCTACATGATCGTGACACAGCTTAACCAAAGTATTTAGGAAATCCTACAATTCTAACAAAACTAATAAAAAGCCCCACAGCCAATGCAAAGCCTATTATGTTATTGCACAACAAGTCCACAAAACAATGTGACCCTAATTATTGCCACTTACTGGAACAATCATGATTTCATTGTTAAATAACAATAAATGTCAGTCTTACCCTGTTGATGTGACTGTAATTCCTTCTCCTACGTTTCTGTCACTTTATGAGAATGTTTCAAGCCGGCAGCGATGCACAGGTGTCACAACACCTCCATTCTGCTTGGCATCAGTCTACCTGATGCCTGCTTTGACTTGCCCCGCCCCCTGCTCCTCCAGCCCAACAATCACATCGCGAGGCAGTGACTGCTCTAGCTCACCTGTTATCTAACCATAGGCCAAAGCGCTCGTGGTCTCTTATGCAAACCTCTGTGATACAGTGGCTGGGCATGGCTGCCCGGGCTCGGGTTTCTTATCCGATTGCATTATGCACACAGGCCACCAACGGGAATTTGATTACAAATATATGTGTACACTGCCCTGTAGCCGGTCAACTTTTAAAAATGCTTCTGATAACTAGAGGGAACACAGATAACTGCATCATGCAGGTGGGAATTAACACAATGTGAGCATTCTGTCATAGTTTAACAGAATAAAGTCTAGAGTTAATGCTGTTTTGTGAGTGGATCGAATCATAGCCTAATATGGGCCTGTGGTACTAAATGGTGCTATTCAAATGTATTTCAGCAGTATAAACAAACTAAGTTAGAGTGAACTGAACCCAACCAAACACAACCCACAGCTGTGTGCCATTATGCGGTTGCTATGCACACTAATGTTGCTGTGGTAGCTGAGTGAGAGGAGTAAACACTCAGTACACACTCAGTACACACTCAGTACACACTGTTTGACCCAAGCTTTCTCAATCCAGCCATTGAGTTAAATCATTCATAAATTTACCTGATACTCAAATTGTTCATTACAAAGGAAATAACAAATTCTTTGAGGTGGACATACAGCAAACATTTCTCAAACATTTTCCGTTTAAATCCACTGTTGTTCAGGAGAAACAACTGAGACATTAATGAGATTTTACCGTCAGATTTACAGTTGTCATTGCCTACAGTTGTCATTATACTTCTGTGATAACCCAGAAGTATAACTATAAGAAGTATAAGTATATTTGGAAACAGTGTATATTTAAACTCCCCAATCTTTTTTTATAGAATGATTTTTACACATTACATGAAAAATGTTTATCTCCTATAAAGATGATTTTCTGAAGTTATAGCCTAATAGTTACCATGTCCCTGCACTATACCATTAATTTACAGATAGAGTACATTTTAGATTAAACCATCAAACCATCAGTCACAATGTTTCTGTGCTTTTGCTAAGTGGAAGGCATACTGTGTGTGACAGCAGAGGCAGGTGGAGGCAGAGAGTCATGGTCAGAGGTCACGGACAAAGTCTGGGTGAATGTGTGTAGAGTAACAAAGCAGTAATGGACACCACTACATTACCTGGACTGCCTCACATTAGACAGCTCAAATCAACCATATGACTTTTTATATGTGCTTAACCCTGGCTCATAAAACAAGGATTCACACTGGTAATTTTGAAATCGGATTAGCACCACTTTTAACCCTGGGTCATGAAACCCTGTTCCATTATCCCTTCATCAATAATATTAATGTGACAACTATGCAAATAAGAATGTTATCCCAGGATAAACAACAGTACAGTGTGAAATCATAAAACTGGAATACCCAGTTATTAACCCAGGGTAAAGAAAGAATCTAAAGCATGAAACATGACAACTGCTTTAAAACCTACGCCCATAGGTTAATAATGTAAGTGTCAAACAGCTTTACAAATTAGTCTCTATAAAGTCACATCAGAACATGGTTTAAAGTGGAGAACTAATGTCTAAAATGTAGGAAACATGATAAACAACAAATACATTATCTCATACCGCTACAATGCCATTAGTACAACACAGTTCATTTCCCAGTAATGTTCTGAGAACTTGTTTGTTGGGATGTACTGGCACAGCAGACAGTTTATTATGTTAAATTAACGTCAGGTCCATCATGCAGCCTCAATAGAGATTTCTAGAAGCTGGCTGGGCTAATGGAAGCCCTCATTAACAGGAACACAAAAGCATTGTGTTTTTGTGTGGCGAGTGTTAGACTGTATCGTGTGTGTGTGTGTGTGCACCTGCTCTAGGCTCTGCATGAACAGGGATGTTTTCTATGTGGATTGAAGCTGTTGGCCGGGCAACAGAAGATACATGATTATCCAGCTTTCTAATGACCAATATGTGTGATGTTTAGGCCTGTAAACTGCTGGGTCCATCAATTAATCCATATTATGCTGTTTCACTGTCAAGGCTAAACGAGATAATTTCTTACACCTACATGTGTTACACGTCAATTAATAAAAGTTAAGTGTGTGTTTCAGTGTGAAATCCTCAGGGAATGTTTTGCTATTATTGGCCTGTTCTCAGAATGACTAAAGCTCTGGGGACTGTTTAGTTAGACAGAACTAGAGCAGCAGCTAACTTGGCATGCTTCGTAATCAAGTCTTGGCAGATCTTTAATTAAGATAGCCTTAATTACAAAGCCAATCTTATTAATTACCATTTATGCTCTTATTGTGCACATGTGCGCTTATTTTTAGGACGAGAGTTGTACCTTGATAGTATTTTATGGCCTTATTGACGATTAACATGTTTTATAACTCATTATTATCATAATAGTGCTTAAAATATTACCAAATAATCAGAAATGTTCTACACTGGACTGTAAAATGTAGTCTCTATATAAAAAGACATTAAAGAGGAGGGTCTGAAGAATGGGGGGATAATGACTTTAACCAAACGGAAGTTATGTTACATGCAGAGCAAGTTATTACATATTGAAACTGCCTTGTTTTAACCTAAATCTAAAGCAGGATCATATGAACAAATATTCTACATAAAGTCAGTCCCAGGATGCACTGAAAGGGCCCTAGTGAATAAATCCAGCCCTAATGGCAGGTGGAAGACAACTGTTATAAGGAGATATTGGAAATATATATTATTAACACTGGAAGGTATCAATAAAAACATTAAAACATTCACTATAATTACTATATGTGTATATATATATATATACACACACATAATATACATTACTATAATATACACCCAGTATGTATGTTCTATGCATTTTTGGTGATAGAGTTGACCAACATTTCGACAGCAGCATTCTGTTTTTCCTGTGCAAACATTAAAAGTGCAAGGGGCCCTATTCATTTCCTTAAAATAGTTTTTATATTCTTTTGTTTAAAGTTTATTGGGGCCCTTGGCCTTGAAATCTTGAAATTTGGCACAATCTTCAGAGTCTTGAGGGGCTCAGGCAGAGGGGGTTGGCAGCGGCCCTGGTACAGGCCACAAAATGATGGTGCATATATCCACCATGCATGCATGCATGCATCTGTATGAAACTTGGGATATGTATCGGTCATGTTGACACAAACAACTTACAACAACACCCATTAGCCCCACACAACAGGAAGTTGTGGCCATTTTGGATTTTCTGAAAAGTGCATATTGTGAACTTCTAAATACTCCTCCTGGGGATTTCATGAGATTGTCACCAAACTTGGTGAGCATCATGTTAAGACATTAAATATTTAAAATTGTGAAGACATTTTTGAGATCTCGAATGGTGTTGCCAATGCCGAGGCAGTAAAATTATGATGAAAAATGGGAGACAGGAAGTCTCTAATATCTACAGCATTAATTGACTTATTTACATTAAACTTGGCAAATATGTTTGGTGTGGGGGGCTGATGACATTGATATGACTATTGTGAGTCACGGTCATGGTGCCATCAACCAGGAAATGCATTACTTAAAATAGTCATCTTACATTTAGCAAGGTCACTTCAGACTTGGTCTGAATAATGTAGAGACATTGCTGATGTAAAGTTGTATAAGGATTTGTGATATCTTTAAATTATTTTGCCATGATAACACATCAAACTTTATAACTACATTCAGGTGTATTTGAGGCTCTTAGCATGCTTAAAATGACATAAAATTTGGCAAACACATCATACTGGTCAGTCGTGTTGAGGCAATCAATTTATGGCAATAAATAGAAACAGGTAGTGTCTCATACCTTTTTTAAAACTTATAACTTATAAACATATAACTTATACATTTACAATGATGTGGCTATTGTAAATCACAGTTATAGCTCCTCCAACTGGCAACAGAAGTGTCACTTACAAGATTTAGAATAGACGTTAAAATAGTCAGACTCTTTTAGGAATGAAATGCATGTCACAGCTATGCATTGTTTTAAAGAAGTACCAGGGCTGTAGCACCTAGGCCCACCATCACTGTATGCTTTTTTATTTATTTTTTTCCCCAAGATTTAAGATCATTCAATGCACGCAGAAGATTTGAGACATTTCCTGTTCCATTTATTGCCCTTATTGGATTGCCTTACTATGGCAAAACCCTTCGAGATATCAAGAATCTGTTCAAAATATAGCATTTTTAATCTCTTCTTTTTTTTATGAAGCGACTTGGGTAAATTTAAAAGGATTCCCTAGTACCACACCTACAACTCAAATTTGAAAGAAATTACTCAATTCACGAAGCAGAAATGAGATACTTCATGTTTCCATGTTTGGCTTTTCATTTATTGCCTCGCCATGGCAACACAGTTTGAGATATCAGAAATCCCTTCAAAATTTAATATCTTCAATGTCTTGGCATAATATTTGTCAAATTTGAAGAGAATTCCATAAATCCCAATGCAGGTATGCTTGATATATGTGCCATCATTTTGTGTCCCATACCAGGGAATGCTACCGAGTTCCCCTTCCCTGCCCATGTGCCAGCCTTTGCCTGGCTCTAATGGCTGACCATTCTGACATGTGTCTCAAATGTCATGTCAAGGGACCCAAAGGACCCGGGAACCTTAATAAAAATTATTCCCAACGAAAACAATAAAGCACTGTGAGGCAAGGGAGGGGGGACTCAAAATGTTTCTAATTTAAAATGCATTTTTTTGCCCCATTGTGTTTGTATTGTTTAGGTATATATCATTATATTATTTACAATACACAGCATTGCCTTTTAATGATTATTGGGGAGACACCCCTCAGATGGGGTGGGTCCTGAACCCCCCAAAATTTTCACCTGTGTAACAGGGATGTGTTTCTGAAAAGCATCATAAATATACTTCAGCACCAACTGGCACTAATAGCCTCTATGATCATTAACAGACCTATAGTTCCTTTGCAATAATCTTTAACCTTAAAACATCGTGAACTTTACTGTGTATGAATTCCACACTGTTGGGGTTAAAATAATGTAGATAGAATGTAAGAGAAAGTAATGATAAATCTACTATACTATTTAGGGGTGTACACACATATGTATGATTTGGGGTAATTGCTTAACAGGGTTTCTGCAGATTTTAACAAATTAAATTTAAGACTTTTAAAGATCTTTTTAAGACCATTATGAATGAAATGTAGGACCAATATTGCGACATCAAATAAAACATACAAAGGAAATGTAGACACAAAATTACTTTTACTAAATTAATTTATTCACATTGAACATAGTACTGAAGACAAGTTATGCATTGTTCAACTACAGAAAAAATATACAAACATCTGGCATGAGTTTGCAGATGCATGACTGTGAGTGTGTGTGTGCATATACACTACATTAATCTCAGCTCTTTTCCCTTGGCCAGAATTCTTCTAAGAAACAAATTTTTCTAAATGTTCTTAAGCTCAGCTGATTTCTCCTAGCTGGCCCTCTTTAGAGCATTTAACTTGGTTATTAGCTGAGCCATCTAACTGCCAGTCTTGTCTATAGCCTCCTCCACAAATCTGTCTGCATCCCTGGAAAGACTTTCAGCAATAGTTTGCATAGTGTTCCTCCTTTTTTGAGTTCCTGCAAGTAATTCTCTGCCACCTTTCTCTTTTGGCACTGTGAAATTGACTTTTTCTTCTTTCTCTCTGTCTTAAGGTAGAGATGGTACATGGTCCTGGGTGATGCCATCAAACTCACAAGTTTTTTTGTCAGGCGGACTTTGGTAACACCCCCGTGTCAAGTGACAGTCACATACCAGCCCCTGTGCTACTTAAGTGTCCTCTTGCATGTTGCAGGTTTCAATTTCTTTATTAACAGAAAAGCCTCTCTCAACAGTGGCTTGTCAATGAGACAAAATCAGAAGCTTGTGGCAAAAAGCTCTGGGTAGTTACTAAAGAAACTGCTTAGGAAGATGTCTAAAACACCTCTTTAATAAGCCACTTTTGTATCAGTGGGAAAGACAGAAAATCCACACTTCTGCATTTAACGGACAGAAAGGAGAATTGTTGGAGAATGATATTCCCCTAAAACAAAAATGAAAGTCAAAAAAAGTACATCAACAATACATCAACAAACTAGGTGTTCCTGTAGCTCAACTGGTAAAGCATTGCGTTAGCAGCGCAAAGGTTGTGGGTTCGATCCCAGGGAATACAAGTACTGCTAAAAATGTATACCTTGAATTTACTGTAAGTGAATGCACTCTGTTTTAACACCTGTTGCACTCTAAAACACCTGTTGCAACAATCAATTGCGGGGCGTGCAGTCACAGACGGGGTGATGTCATGATGCTATAAAAACACGCGCGTTGCGCGGCTTGGTTTAGCTTCGAACTTGAATGAAGCGGGCGCAAGCAGGTGGCACCTGCGGTATGGCCTCGAGACACAGCGTCTCGTTTCCTTCAGGGAACCAGGGTTACATACGTAACCTGAGATGTTCCCTTTCAGGAACTCGAGCTGCGTCTAAACGCTATGGGAACGAGATGCCAACTTTGCCATAGTGAAGAAACTATCACTATCACTATGGAACTATCACCCTGCCCTGTGTTGTGGCCTTAAGGCACAAGAACAGAGGAACTAGGAGTGGCCTGAACATCCAGGCCGTAAAACCTGACAAAGGTCAGGGGAGTGGACCATCCGGCAGCGTCGCAGATGTCCTGTATTGGGACACCTTCTGCAAAGGCCTTGGAGGCCGCCATACCTCGGGTGGAATGTGCTCTGGTCCCCAAAGGAGGGGAAAGTCCAGAGGCTTCATAGGCGATGCAAATGGCATCGACAATCCAGCGGCTAAGCGTTTGCTTAGAGGCAGGTTGACCCCTCTTGTGTGGGCCATAACAGACCAAAAGTTGGTCAGATTTTCTCCACTGGGCAGCTCTGTGGACATAGGTGTGCAGTGCTCGCACTGGACACACACAATTTAGCTTCTCCTGGTCTTTATCCCTGAAGGGAGGAGGACAGAAGGCCTGGAGCAGATCTCCTTGGTGGTTTATATATGCAATCACTGCCATGTTGTCGGTGCGCACCAACATGTGGCGGTCTCTCAGGTCTGGGAGGAAATGTTTTAGAGCCTAAAATACCGCTAGCATTTCCAGGCAGTTGATGTGCCAAGTAAGATGGCAACCTTTCCACAGACCACGGGCGGCCAGTGAGGGACGCGTCTATCGCTAGCATAACGCGGCAACCAAGATCTCCCAGCACCGGGCCCTGCAAGAGGAACCAAGGTTTCCTCCACATGTCTAAAGCACGGATGCACCGTCTCGTAAGTTTGATCATGCAGAAGGGATTTCACCTCGGGGAAAAACCCTTGGTCTTGAGCCGCCACTGTAGAGGGCTCATGTATAGCAGGCCAAAAGGTATCACGCAGGACGCTGCTGCCATAAGGCCTAACAGTCATTGGAACTGCTTGACAGTGAGTGACTGGCCTTGTCTGATTCTCGTGACTGTAGCGAAGATCGAATCCCAAACAACACCAAGATAGGTGGTTCTCTGTATTGGAAAAAACACACTCTTCTCTGTGTTCAGTCTGAACCCCAGCTCTTTCATGTGGGCGAGGATGGCATCTCTATGTCGAATTGCCAACTGCTCCGATGGAGCCAAAGCCAACCAATCGTCAATGTAATTTAGAATGCGAATGCCCTGAAGCCGCAGTGGGGCCAGGGCTGCATCTACGCATTTGGTGAAAGTGCGGGGGGAGGGTGCAAGGCCGAAAGTAAGTACTCAGAATTGATAAGCTTCACCCCTGAAAGCAAACCTCAGAAACTTCCTGTGTTAAGGAAGGATGGGAATATGGAAATAGGCGTCTTTTAGATCTATGGTGACAAACCGGTCCTCAAATCTGATTTGGGATATAACCTGCTTCACCGTGAGCATCTTGAACTTCAGTTGTTTGACTGAATGGTTTAAGAGTCTTAAGTCTAAGATGGGACGCAGTCCCCCACCCTTCTTCGGAACAATGAAGTAGCGTCTGTATAGCCCTGATTCTCTGAGCTGAGGAGGGACCACCTCGATGGCCTCCTTCCTCAGAAGAGTATGTACTTCTTGCTTCATTACCTGAGCCTGCATAGGCCCTCCTTTGCTCCCAAACAAACAACACATAGAGTGTGGAGGAACACACACTCCAAATTGTTCATTCGGTCCCCTAGTCTTTCCCTTCACCTTTGGCATACTATTTAAATGCTTCCCCTGACGAAATATATAGAAAGACAAACAATTGACAAACAATGCAACACAGAGCGCTTCGCTGAATGAAAGAAGCTAACCT
This sequence comes from Ambastaia sidthimunki, assembly GCA_036877625.1. Lineage (NCBI taxonomy): Eukaryota > Metazoa > Chordata > Actinopteri > Cypriniformes > Botiidae > Ambastaia > Ambastaia sidthimunki. Next base: position 14,823 of record JAZGTK010001425.1, read on the forward strand.
GAGCCACGCAACGCACATGTTTTTATAGCGTCCTGGTCATGACGTCACCCCATCTGTGATGCCACGCCCCGCAATTGATTGTTGCGACAGGTGTTTCAGAGTGCATAAAAGCTGATAGTGTTCCCATAGCGTTTCGACGCAGCGTCTCGTTCCCTGAAAGGAAACTTGTCAACTACATTTATTTTGATTAGCTGCAGTGTGGTAATGTTCTAAAGGACCTCTAGTTTTACCTATGGTTTAAGTAGACTCTGCCAAAAGATAATCTCAGAAGTAAATGAAAGTACCCTGTATCCACATTCATAAAGATATAAAGCCATATATATCACATTATAATTCCAACAAAAAAATTAAGAAATTACTTATTCTTCATTAACAAAGTGTATACATCAATTAGTACAATACATCAATTTGTATACATCATTAACAAAGCGTATACATCAATTAGTACAATGCATCAATTTGTATACATTATTAACAAAGTGTATACATCAATTTTTGTGCTGATAATGTACAGAGCTATCCATATAAATCACTACATTGATCAACTCAGCCAGATCATTGCTAAGGTAAGGCATCACTGGCTAATACGATCAAAGGTATCGGAAAGCCTTTGGCCATGATGATTGTCTTTCATGGCTTCCCCAATGTGTCAAAAGATGCTGTCCCTGTTGATGCTGGAGTCGTTTGATGCTGATGCTGTTGGGAGTCATTTTTTTCTCATTGCATCCATATAATGTGTAAGCAACGGCCAAGCTTCAAAAGACCTCTCTAACACGGGCTGGTTTTCTAGCCACAGATGACCACAGAAAGATAAAGGGAAGACAGTGGACTTAATTACAGCTGTGTAGTCTTCTCTCCTTTCTGGCACACTGCGGAATGATGTATAAATGTCTCTCAGCAGTTTCTTGACTTTTGACAGCATTGTGTAATGTGTGGAGTCCACCGCTCCCCACAGCAACAAATTAAGAACCTCCATACCTTTCTGTATGTTCTCGTTGGAAGAGTTAAAAAAAAATTAAATTCACATGGGCCCATCCATTGGAACAGACAACAGTCGCCTTAGGTCAAGAAGGTCCACATCCTCCTGAGGAAAAAAAATAACAACACTTCAACTCATATTCATTCAGACATATTTAGTTATTTCTGGTGTTGTTTAAAATTAACCAAGAAATGAGTAGAGATGCATTATACTGTCATAGTTGACCCTGTCCTTTTTTTATTAATTATGTATGTATTCCATGTCAATGCACTTGCTATGCCCCATGAAACCATGTATAGGACCATATACAACACAATTGTCCTAATACTCAACTATCCGGCCCTTGACAGATAGGTCATTCCCTGTTAGACATGGATCTGCTCAAAGTTTCTTCTTTCCTACTGTTAATCATGTTACACAAATTAACACCAAGTAGTATAAAAATGATACAAAGTTTAATTGAATGCAATTGAATTATTCCTTGCAAAATATCCACCTAGCACAGCTAAGGGAGGTAGACACTATAATGTCCAACAGGGAGTAGAAGCGATATAAAAATATAATAATGGGTAACAATCCACTTAATACAACAGAAAAGATCACTCTTAATCACCCTTTTGCTAATGGATAAAGTATAAATGTGAAAGAATGTTTTCTAAAATAAAACGTTTACTTACTTTGACATGTTCACTAAGTCCTCGGCTGTTGTATGCCCCACGAACTGGGATCCCAGGTTTCTTGACTGTACGTGCCCGCCCTCCCAAGAACGTCCAGTCCAGCTGCTTCATTTTTAGTGGAATGTTTTATTTTTATCAGTTTTATTTTTCCTGCACCTGAATGATTTAGTGAAGTCCGAAACCATTGTCTGAAACAATTCCCCAATTGTTTCTCACTTTTTGCACAAGACTCCGGTGTTCCCAGTTTAATTGCTTTCTTGCATATAAAGCATAGGCTTCAAATACATAGTCAGTAACTGGCTTTAACCAAACCCTAAATTCAGTTTTTAAGGCTGCCGCCTTACGGTCGACTGATCATTACTCAAGGAGAAAAGGCTTAGTAATTTTAATTAGTCTATTAGTCACCGAAAAAAAGAGAAAGAAAGGTAACAGGTGACCCAAAAAGGTGACGTGCAATTTCTGTAGGCAAATGTTCCCTTAAAATTTACTGACCTCAAACATCATTTATTATCTGAAACCTGAGTAGTAGCTAGATAAATGTGCGCTTTTATTAGGATAATATCGAAGTTTGTCAAAGTGTGGACATGGTGGCCAAAAAAGACGCTATGTTACGCTTGTCCAATCTACTGTTTTAGATCTGTATCAGAAGTATCTCTAAAGGTACACTTTCCCATAGCTGAAGAATAAAAACAATTTCAGTGATACGATGCGCAATATAAGTTGCATGTTAGTCTCATTTGTAGTCTTAATACAGCAAATTATAGTTGGACTAATGAAAGAAAGAACTACAACATGGAATCAAAAAAGAAATAAATAAAATAAAACATTCCAAAGCGCTACTGGAGGTTTTTAATGAGCATTAGAGGTAGCATTACTAGGGTTTAGATTTTTTAGGCTTTTTTATTTTTTTTTAAAGACAAAATTTTGTTTTTACTGGTTCACATGCATCTCTAGTGGGATTCTAAAACAAAAACTAGACATTGCACACCATACCTCCTTCTTCACTACGTCATTGTCCACTCGCCGAAGGTTTTTCTTCACCTTCAGGTACTCTGCCGACGGCTCCTCCTCCTTAGGGGGTTTGGGTGGGGGATAAGCAGGTGGAGGGGGAGGGCTGTGGGTGGAGTTTGATGGAGGTGGGGGTGGAGGGAAAGTCGGAGGGGGTGGCAGTTGTGCAGCTTCTGTTGCATTCCGGGAGTCGCCCGTTATGTCAGGGTTCAGCATGTCCATGTATGTCTGCATGTGTGCTATGGCTGAATCTGCTCCTGCTGAAATAAAACGTGTTGAAACATCCACTGGTTCAGACACACATCACCCACTGAAACACTATAGCGAAGTTACAAATAGCATGCAGAATGATCAAATGATTTCTCTGTGTTACAGACTATTCCAGAAATATCATATTTATTAATTTAGCAAATACATACATATTACATAAAGCTTCATCTAGTTCAACAAGAATATTGCACAGTTCATTTTAAACACCTGCAACATACATTTTAGATAAAGAGGTTTATACATTATAGATTTTTAGAAGTTTTTAAAATGTGTTTATGTGTTTGCTGTTGTTGTACACAAGAGCAGTTTTGAAAACAATTCGTATTTTTCTGCAAAAATAAGTTCAAACAACCTTGAGATAAAAAGGCTTTTAAGATCATATAAAACATGAATAATTATAATAGTTTTGACTGGTAGTTTGAAGTGTTAAAGCTTATTAAAATGTTATTTTACAGAAAGTTTGGTGTTTCTGAATGTGACTGATAGTTCTGAATGTGTCCACTAGAGGGAATCACTGCGCCTCACAGCCGGTTTCCATGACAACAGAAGCTGAACAGACCTGCTTCAGTGAGCTGATTCCAACACACTGTAATTAAACCAGCCCTAAGGACTGGTGTCACTTCAGATATAAATTCAACACACATAGGAATGCACCAAATGCAAAGAATCTTTACATAAAAATGTTCAAAACTTCTTCCACAGGAGAACTATTTGTGCGATGTGTCCCTATGATTTGTTTCCAATACAATTTATTTTTGGACATTATTTTTATAGATTTAAAAATGTTTTTAACCAGTTTATTAACTAAATTACCCATTCATCACTTCTACATTTTAATGACTTATACAGAATTAATAAAAGTTTTCGTTTACAAAATGTACATTTTTCTTTTTTAAAAAATTGCATGTATTTGATCAGATGATTTCAGTGAGTGAATGAGTTCATTCAGTGAATGAGTCAGAGATATTACTTGAATGATAAATGGATGAATGTGCTTTTTGGAGTTTCAAATTCTCAAGCACTATTAATGCTATTATAGACCTAGGAAGAGCCAGGATATTATTTAATATAACTCTGACTGTGTATGGCTGAAAAATAAAGTCAAATACACCTAGGATGCTTAGGGGCTTAATTTATGAGCTATTTGTTTTGGGTGAACTACTCCTTTAAACCAGTAATTCTCAATTGGTGGGCCATGCCACTATGTGTCAGTATAAGTCCAGGACGACTGCTATATCAGTCAGAGAAATATAGCAAAAAATTACTGAAAGCATCTTTAATCACCTCATTTACAGAAATAAATTGACAGTGCTTTCTCAGTGGAATGGTGTGTGTTTGTCTGACCTGCAGGCATTCCTGAAGGTGGCGTTCCATTTCTTTTCTCTCCAGTGCTGGAATGGCTGGAGTTTGTCGAGTCGTAATTAGACAATGAGCTGGAGGGTGAGCAGATGTCAAAGTGGGCAGCAGGAGCTGGCGCAGTGGGCAGGGTGGCGTTGGGAGAGGACAGTCCTGAGTCAGGCTGCTTAAACTCCAGATCTGCTGACGGGTCCCGTGACAAGACCCGATGTTCCACGCTCTGAGAGGGACCAGAGTCCAAGTTTATTTAGATCCTCCAATCTGTCTACATTGTGTAAAGACTGTGTCATTTTGCAAAGATGCAGTGAAGATGTGGTGTTACCACTATGTCATGAATGTGTCATGAATAATTAAACCTGTATCTGTGAAAGTTCTAGAGTCAGGGGGACCCTCTGCACACTGTGTTGAGCATGTGAAAGATAAGCAATTTTTTTTTTTTTGCAATTTTTAAGTTATGTCTGAAACTAAAGTGGGGAACTTATAGTATTTTCAGACTGAGGGCTAAACTTTTCGAACATTGAACAACCTGCTTTAAGTGAAAAAGTTAGTCTTGATTATGCACAATTAATAACATGACATGAGAACTATTTAGGCTACGTCAGTGTTAGACAAAATTCGTGGCAAAACATTTCTCTTAGTAATAAGCTAAACCTAACAGGATAACTAGCAACCAGAATACATTGACACTGCAATTGACTAGTAGTTCTGAACAGCCTCTGAACATGGAGGACAGTTAGGGGCTGGCCTAGCTGAAAACTGCCCAGAGCAGCAAGAATCGACTCCACATGACTGCAGAAAACAATTGTGCCCACATCGTAGGGGAGTCCCAAATTACCCCTAGAGAAGTAGTTCTCTGCACAAGAGAAAGCATACTCTTACTCATACACTTGAGTCTCAGCCCTAAGCACCTCATGTGAGCTAACATGACATTTTGATGCCATGTAGCTAACTCTTGGAAACTCTTCATGACTAGCCAGTCATCTATATAGTTTAATACGCGGACGCCCTGGAGTCTCATAGGAGCCAAAGCTGCATCCACACTGTATCTGAATCTTCTCAGATAGTGATTCAAGTGACACAAATCCAGAATTGGTACTTAACAGCCATGGGGACAAGCTGCACAAAGGTTTCCACGCTGCCAGAATGTCTGAGAGAGGTACCATCCTGTCTATTTGAATCGATGGGTGTTTCTGTCCTCGAAAGCAGAACCGCCCATTGGAGGCTCTGAGGGAGGTCTGGCATGGGGTGTTGGCTTGTACAGAGACCCCCCCTTGTGTGGCTTGTGCACAGTATGCTGTTGGTGTCAGATGTTCTTCTCCGTATCCTGCGTGTGCTGCCCAGACCCCTAAGGTCTCTGTGGGGGAGCTCAAGCGGACCACAGCACAGCAACCTGGCCTTGGTAGGGGAGGAGCTCCTTGAACATCTTCAATTGCTTGTTGGTGATAGATACTGTCTAACAGAACAATTGGCGTCGCTGAGCAGACCCTTAGGAGCAAACCACAGGTTGCAGCCATAGAATGGCCGAGGGCAAGATCTGTGGCTTTTTGAAACTCCTGAACCACGTCTGGTTCTAATCCCCCACCTTGGACCAGGGGCCAAATTCACAAAACCCTCTTAAGAAAAAAATCTTCTTAAGTGCAACTTTTTTTGTCCTGTGTAAATTCAAATTATGTCCTAAGACAAAAGTTAAGAAGATTTAATATTCACAAATAGAATTCTTATAATTTTTCTTAACTTTCTTCTTATGTTTTGTACTAAGAAAATAATTAAGAATAATTGAGATTCTTGAAAACGTAGTTCTTAAATTTCCTCTTAGTTCCCTTTCAGGAACTCGAGCTGCGTTGAAACGCTATGGGAACGCTTCCAGCATTTGTGCACTCTGAAACACCTGTCTAATCATTCAATTACAGGGTGATTGAGCACGGACGGGGTAAATCACAACCATGAAGCTTTAAAAGCACATGTGCAACGCAACTCGGTTTAGCTTTATTCATTCAGCAAAGCGCTCTGTGTGACATTGTTTGTGTATTGTTTGTCTTTCTGTTAAAAAGCCTAGGGAAAGCATTTAAGTTAGAATACCAAAGGCGAAGGGAAAAACTAGGGGTTGTGAGCAGCAGCGCTTTAAAGAGTGTGTTCCTCCCTGCCCGCGTTTCATAACACGCTTTATGTGTTGTCTGCCTGGGAGCGAAGCATGCCCAGTTGGCTCTCGAGCGGGCTGAATGTGTGCATTGCGAGCGGTTATCCTTACAAGCGCTTCGCTCCCAGAAGGCTCTTTTTGAGGGAGGAGCCTTCACAAGCGTTCCTCGCGGTGCTGGCCCTGCCTCTGCTGAGACAGAACGGAGGCTGCACTCGTGGGGTTCGCAGATCGATCTGTTGGAGGGAATTGAGACGGGCTCCGCCTTTTCTCTTTCCTCACCCGCAAGATCCTCTGCTCTCTCCCTGGGTACGGAAGCCTGCTCTGTGGTTTCTTCCCCCCGGGGGGAGGGCTCTACCCTCCACCTCTCATCTACTGATGAGGTAGATGTAGAGAGCATTGAGGAACCCTCAGTCTCCCCCCACTTTGAGGAGCTGCTGGAAGTGGTGACTCGTACTGTGGCTAAGCTTAAAATTGATTGGCCCACCGAGTCACAGACTGTGCAGCCAAGAAGCCTTGGTGGCAGCTGAGAGGCATTTGTGGTTGACCCTGTTCAACAGGAAAGATCAGGACAGGGCCTTCCTGTTGGACGCCCCACTGTTGCCTTCTGGCCTCTTTGGTGACTCTGTAAACTCGGTCGTCGAGAGGTTTCAGGAGGCTCGTAAACAGTCGGAGGTGTGTCAGCGGTTCCTCCCTCGCCGCTCTCACTCTCTCTCGGCTGCTGGACGGGAGCAGTCGAGGCCATGTACAAGCTCCTCTCACCAGGACTCCCAAAAGAAGAGCGTCGCGTCCTGTTCCCCTCCTATCAGGGTACGGTTGACACGATGCTTCCGGTTGAAGTCAGGGAAACCAAAGCAGGATCTGAGGACCGTTCTGGTTTCCAGAAGCGCTTCGGCCAAGAGGTCCTGACGGTGCGGGGTCAGGAACACAGGGGGCAGCTCCATCTGGGGAGCTGCGACTTACATCGCATCCTATGATGCTCGCAACTCCTCAGTGCCCTCTGGGGGTCGAACTGTTGGTGATTGAAGAGGTGAGACTGCTTTTTTCATGAGTCCTCTGGTATTCCCCCACCTAAGGGGACCAAGGCTCATGCTACCTGAGGTATGGTGGCCTCTAAGGCCTTCTATGCAGCTGTCCCAATTCAGGACATCTACGACGCTGTGGGATGGTCCACCCCTCTGACGTTTGTGAGACACTATGGCCTTGATGTCCGAGCCAATCCTGGTTCCTCTGTCCTCATGCCTTAACTGTGCAATTTCACACAGGAGGCTGGGGAACCTTCAGTCTGGTGAAGTGGGCATCTCGTTCTCATAGCGTTTCGACGCAGCTCGAGTTCCTTAAAGGGAACGTCTCAGGTTACGTATGTAACCCAGGTTCCTTGAAGGGAACGAGACGCTGCGTCTCCGGCCATACTTCCGGTACCCCTGCCTGTGCTCGCTTCATTCATACTCAAAGCTAACCCGAGTTGCGCTGCGCATGTGCTTTTAAAGCTTCAAGGTTGTGATTTACCCAGTCCGTGTTCAATCACCCTGTAATTAAATGATTAGACGTGTTTTAGAGTGCATAAATGCTGGAAGCGTTCCCATAGCGTTTCGACACAGCGTCTCGTTCCCTTCAGGGAACCTGGGTTACATACGTAACCTGAGACGTTTTCTTCTTAACACAGCCACAGTTAAAAGGTAAGCCTTTATTTTTTATTTATTCAAACACATTTCTACTAAAACTAAATCAGAAATACTTTGTTTTGGTAATTTAAGTGTGTAAGTATTATTTTGTATGTGTATGTAGCCTATATCAGATTAAAAGACATTTTACGGTTACAGGCTAACATTAAATGGCCTTTTTACCCAGTGGCTTTAACTTGTATAGCCTACTAAATGTACTGATCTAGTTTACTATTTACTATTGCTTATATAAGATCAAGTAGGCAGGGTCTATTTAAGTTGGGCAAAACTGCAATATTGTGCCAGCCCAGTACAAATTACACAATTAGTTGTGTAATTTGTAATTTGTATGTGTAAAAATATATTTATATATATATATATATATATATATACACATTTATATTTAATATATATATATATTACATGTAATGATAAATTATACAGTATATATGGTAGATTTATATAGGTTTCATATAAGGACATTGCATAAATGTAAATATATTACATTTGCACATGGGTGCTGCGTGTGTTCATCTGATTCAGAAATTGTGAGGGAAAAGGTGGAGCCTGTCTCCCGCTGCTCCTCCGCCAAATCAGCCCACGAACCTCGTGAGAGCAGCATCAGTTCTGCATCAGCAGAAGTGAACTCCGACCCGCAAGCTGCAGCTGACAGACTCTCATCTGAATTAAAGAGAGCGAGGTGGGAGCGGAGCATCTCCAGTGGAAGTAATTCATACTGAGGGCAATCAGCTCCCAAACAAAACACACACATATGAGTGTCACTCGCTGTGATATAGCGTGGGCAGTGTGACACACACTTCTTAAACTTTTTCAAACTCATATTTTTTTTTCTTTTCTTCTTTCTTCATACTAGCTGCTTCCTAGCGCTAATATCTTCTTTTGCAGGTGCCTTTTAGAAGCTTTGCGGTGCGCAATGCTATGTCACATGACCTGTCTTGACCTTGACCTGCCTAAAGAAAGGCCTGATTTTACACATGTTCAGACTCGGCCGCCTGAAGCTTGTTTCCCATAGTATCAAGCATGATGCAGCGTGGAGTTCCCTCAAAGGTAACCAAATGTGTGTGTTTAGGGCTAACCATGTTTTCAACTGTGCGGAGGTACTTGGCACACTGTTGATGCCCGTTGTACTCAGCCAGGTCTGCAGCTGAGAATCCATCTTGGTCTCGAATTCCCAGATCCACTCCATTCACCACCAGAATCTGACAGCACTGCACAGAAAAACACAACTTACATTAATCTGGGACCAGACCTTTCAATATTATTAGTTATAAGGCTAGACTATTAACATTCATACTTGGGGTTAAGGTTTTTGTAGCTCATATAACATGATATCAACATGATTTCTTTTTCGTGCCACATGATAAACAAGAGAAAAACATCCTTTATACTTACTTAAAGGAAGATGATCTATACATAATAATAATAATAATTGTACAGACCTGGAGATAGAAACTAACCATGCCCTAGCAACCACCCAGAAAACCAAATTGCATAGCATCATCTTAAAAACCATCCCATCCACAACACCTTTACAGTTTAGATGTGCTATTAATTAACTTTAAATTAAATAAATGAAGGCCACAGGTGTCTTTACTGCCCAAATATGCCCAAAGAGTCGTGGATTGAAAACTATGTTCATTCACATATAAATACAAATCATGCTGAGTTGGAAAGACAGAAAAATCCTCAGACCGTCACCGGTGTGTTTAGACTCCGGAGATCCCCGGAGATGCTCAAAGTTTGAAAGTTGGAAGCTTATTAAAAAATATAAATTAACTAAAATTTAATTTATCTGGCTGACTAAAGAGGTAATTTTGGACCCTGGACATGTGACAGTTCATCTGTTTTAGTGGTTTGTAATAAAGGCTGTGAAGGATTAATGTCAGCTGTGGAGTGTTTAGCCCTCAGAGTGGAGAGCGAGAGACAACACAAACCCTCATTCAACCCTGATTCATAACCAATTGATAATTCAAACATCACAATAACTCACTTATCTTCTGTGTATTACTGTACATAAGAATCAGGTTGTTATATAACCAGCACACAGTAAATGTTCTATAATGTAAACAGAGAACGTAATAAACATACACACACATTGGTCTGTTTTTTTACCTGTCTGTCACATCTAATGCCTGTGTTTTTGTATTTTAGCGACCCCTTGAGGTCTTTCCTGGGACTAGCTGTTCAATCTATCATTTTCTGTAACTCTCTGCACATGTGTATGCTCGTTAAGTGGGCTATTTAAGCAACGCTGATCTTAGGATCAGCGCTGCGGTATTGGATGTTCTTTTGGCCTGTTTCGCTGGCTCAGAGTAAGGATAACTTGTCCCTTCCAAGATTGTTTTCCCTGACTTTATCTTTCTGGGTGGATGCCCTGTGGTTTTGTTTCTAGTTTTTTGCTAACGCTTTATTTTGTTACTTTGCTCATCACATTGTTTGTTCGCTGGATAAACATGGAATAAACTCCCTTTCTGTGATCTCGTGGATCGTTTCCTTTTGTGGATTCCTCTGTCTCCCCTGTGGCGTGACGTTAGAGCACTTGCCCGTCACACCGGAGACCCGAGACCCGCCTGTGACACTGTCAAATTAGTCATGATAATGACTAGGGCACAAGTCACTCATTAAAAAGTACATTATAAGAAATAAAACATGCTAGAAATTAACAAAGGTAAAATAATACCTAATGCAAATAATACTTGCATATCCTTCCATATAAGTTCAAAAAAATAATTGTTTGCCTATTTTAAACTGTTTTTTTTACACTGCTGTCAGTGATCACATGCTAAAAGAAGAGACATAATAAAGAAGTGCTAAGTTACGGTGTTCAGTACTGCACACACAGTGGGTATATCATCCAAATATCTGTAACTTTAACTAAATCCTTGTATTGTATGTATAATAATGTTTTAAACTTCCAGTACACGCTTAAAAATTAAGGTTCCTCAAAGGTTCTTGGTCTGGCTGTGTAGTTCCATGTTAGAATTTTTAACATCCACACCTTACTATTGCATTAAAAGTTCTTTGTGGTAGAAATGGTTCTACAGACTATAACAAGCTATAAAAGAAACCATTCTTTTAGCAACCATGCATCGTTGTGAAGAAACTGTTTATAATATATTTTTATATTTATATTTTGATATTTAGCTTTTACTGTGGTTTTATATACAGAATGATGTGTTTGAAATCCTTCAAAGGTTAGCAGTAGAAGAGAAGCTTTTACCATGGAAAAGTAATGTCATTAAATCTATTAATTATTTACTAATTATATAATAGTCTACCTGAATATTTTTCAATAAATAAAAGTATATTGTTGTCATAATCAACGCTTATACATAACAAAATGGAAAATTGTAGTGTTGTTTTTATTTCAATTAATTTCAAATAGTTGTTTTATAATCACTACAATGGCATTGATTATGACAATCCCCATAGTTGCATACTTATTTGTTACACACTAAAATGTATATATTTTAGCCTTAACAAAACCAGTACATAGATATAGCTGCAAGCAGTAATTACAGGGTCAAGCCCAAAAAGGCCCTATTGCCACGCACCTTCACAAAGTGGGTGGATGCAGCTCTGGCTCCTTTGAGACTCCAGGGTATCTGCGTTCTAAATTACATACTGGCTAGCCATGGCCAGCTCCCAAGAACTAGCTACGGAAAAGCATTTTTTTCCCAAGAACCACCTGCTAAGGATGGTAAGGGTTACACGCCAAGGTCTTTATACCCTTTTTATGTAGATTAGACCATGGTTTCTCACATTGGGTCCCACATTGGCTAGGGAGAAATTGATTTCGTCCCAAAAAACACCCAGAAAGTATGGTAAGGGTTAAGAGCTGAGGCCTTTCTGTTGCACACCCTGGGACCTTATGGTAGTTTCAAGGGGTTTTATCTTTGGCTCCATTTGAGCTTCTAGAGTCAGCCTTAGATAAGTTTCTGACTCTTAAGGTGGCTTTACTACTAGCTCTTACATCACTCAAAAGGGTAGGGGAATTACAGGCTCTTTCTGTAGCCCCTGCCTGTTTGGATTTTGCCCCTGGCTTTGTTAAAGCCATTCTTCACCCTAGACCAAACTATATCTCCAAGATGCCCATTACCGCTGGCCACCTGGTGGTGTTTCAAGCTTTCTGTCCTTTGCCATAAGAGTCGCAGTAAGAGGAAAGGCTAGAAAGGGAATGAGAGACTGCGTTGCTTTGCCACACTTCGGTCCTCCATGCACAGCCTTCCTTTAGACTTAGAATATGATGACATATTTTGCTGGCGACTCTTAAAGACTTAGTGGTAAGCAATGATACGTCACATGACCTTGACCTGCCTATAAATAAGTTTGATTTTACATGTGTTCAGACTCTGGAGAACCTGAAGTGTGTCCCTTATAGCGTTAAGCCATAACACAGTGTCTTGTTCTTAGGGAACCAGCCATAGAATCACGATCGAAAGAAGAAGACAACTTAAAACTAACAGATACGACAATACCCCTAATAACAATAGTAATAAAACTAGCAATGACATTGGGGGTCTTTACCCTTTCAAGGTATGACCCCTAATGTTAGGGTATAGTTTGGTGAAAAAGTGGTGTCATTGTTGTGTTCTGAAAACATAACAATAGCAAATTGTCACACAAATTTTTATAGTACATTCTGGTAGCCACATACCTCCAGCTCTCCATTCTCAGCTGCGTCGTGTAGAGGCGTTCCACCCCAGTTGTCTGTCACTATTTCCCCCCCATGGAGGAGAAGCCAACTAAGGACCTTGGCATGACCGCGGCTAGCAGCAAAGTGCATCGCAGTAGCTCCATTATTATCTCTGTCAGCCAGACTGATCTCTGTGAAACTCATCTAAACAAAAATAAAAACACTACACTTACAGAAAGCAGTTCACTTATAACTTTTAATTTGTCTTGTGCCCCATATGAAATTTTAAAAATGGTTACACTTTATTTTCTTTACACTTTATTATACATTTTAGTGCTGAATAATATTAATTAACAACAGGGTTAGGATTAGGGTTTGGTTTAGAGTTAGTTGCATGTTGTAATTATGCACAATTTAATGTTATTATTATAGTAAGTGCATGTAATGTGAGAAAGACACTGTAAAATAAAGTGTTACCAAAAATTCATATATGGCCAGCATAGTAGCTCATGCAGAACACCTGTTTAAAATAATAAATAGTTCTAAAACTATTTATAAAACCTAATGAAACCTAATTTCAAAAACATTAATATGCAGAATTATGGAAAAGAATGAATTTGAAAGCCTACAGTATTTCTACAGTAATTCATTGTGTTCATGCAGCTTTAACTATTAAAGGTCACTGTGAATTACTGTATATTCAGTAAGAAATTACAGTAGTGATCGACTTATTGTAAAAATTACAGTAATCAATAATGTCCTGTAGAAAGTCACAGTAATCAACACTGTCCTACAGAAATCACAATATCAAATAATGTCCTGTAGACAATCACAGTACTCAACATTTTCCTGTAGTAATTCACTGTTTTCATGCACAGGAAATAGCAATATTAAAGGTCACAGTGGATTACATTATACAGTATTTAGTGAGAATATTAAGACTGGACTGTTGCAATGCCCTACTTGGCTGGCCTTCCAGCAGACACATCCAAACCCCCGCAAATTATCGAGAATGCTGCCGCACATCTGGTTTTCAACCAATCGAAGACGGCCCACGTTACACCTCTCATCGAAGACAGCTTACGTTACACCTCTCCTGATCTCACTCCAACGGCTACGTGCAGCCACCCCCATTAAATAAAATTTTTTGACCCTGACCTTCAGGATAGTCACTGGTATTTTACCCACCTACCTCAACTCACTCCTTCAGATACAAGTCCTCTCCTGCCAACTATGTTCTGTCTCATTGTTTTTTCACAATGAAGTACTAGAGTTGCTCTCTAAGACATTTACATATTCTGTTCCTTTCTGGTGGAATGAGCTGCCAGCCTCCACCCGATGTGCCGAGACAAACACATCCTTTTCTGTGCGTTTTTCTGTGTGAAGGCGGGAAAATGTCCACAGGTTGTTTTTTTTTATTAGACACACAAAGAATGCCTGTGATGAAGCATCTTTCTTTTTAGTAGACAAAGTAATAAATTATATTAAATGGAATGTACTGTCCTCCCTTGAAGCAGATAATGTATGTATATATAAGAATTGAAAGGGAAGTGTGATAGCAATCTGTTTAAATTCTCTTCTTTCTTACTTCTTCTTCATGTGGGAGTGTGATTTGAACTCGAATAATGTTCCGTAGTCCAGTAACTTTCTTTAGATAAAGTTTAATAACAAATTCAACCAAAAAATTTTACATGTTATATGTTATATGGTCAAAAAACTGTTTCGCTCCAATATTGCCAATATCCAATTGTTTATCCAATTGTCCAATTGTTAAAACAGTTTATCCAATATCACACAAAAAGAAACTAATGGTCCTTGCCGGAAATGACATTGTCAATATGAAATATAATACACATATTAGATTATTTACTTTATAATTATTTTACAATTAACACACAATTATTTATTCCACATCAATATAAGAAACAAATAACATATGGCTCTTACACATCCAGACCCTAACTGGTTGGGCAGGTGACCAAACAATTATTGTAGACATTAATACTAAGAGCCATTCAATTTGAACATTTATGAACAAGAAATAGCTATTTAGTTCTTCCACATTTCTTTGGTTATCTTAACTCTTGATAGTTCTTTGTTAGTCTTCGTGCTTAAATTGCCTCTTGAATTAAACAAAATTTATTTACAGGTCTCACCAGTATACTTGTTTTGGTTTTTAATTTTACACAGCGTACAGTTCCACTGGAGTCTGGTAAGGTTTTAATTACTCTTCCCATTATCCATGAATTGCGGGGGGAAAGAACTGTTCACAACTAGCACCACATCACCAGGTTCGAAGTTCCATTTTTTTCATCTTGACCATTTACTGCGTTCCTGAAGAATGGGCAGGTACTTATGAGTCCATCTGCTCCAGAACAAATCAGCAAGATATTGGACTTGTCTCCAACGTTTCTCGCATATTGGTCCTCCTTGTTAAAAACACCTAGTGGTAAGCTGGGTTGAGTTTTCAACTACAGTAAATGGTTAGGCGTGAGAGGCTCAAGGTCATTTGGATCCTCTGAGGTACTAGTTATTGGTCTGTTGTTGATGATGCTTTCCACCTCGCACATGATGGTATGAATACTGTCATCATTGATAGTCTATTCCTGTAAGAGGGCGCAGAGTATCTTTCTTTTAGTACAAATTTGACGCTCCCAAACCCCACCTTAAGATAACCAAGAAGCAGCTTGACTGTTGAAGATCCATTTAATGCCTTTCTGTAGCATGGCATTTTCAATTTTGTTTTGTGATGTCAGAATCCCAGAATCCCATCAGAATCAGAAATGATGTCAGAATCCCATCCTGAAGTACAGGTTCAAGCTTGAACAGCTGACTTCTTCTCTTAACAGGAACATTCTTTTTCAGAGCCTCAATTTCTTTCTGAAATTGTTGTGTTTGACTGAAATGAATGAGCTGAATTTCTGCTTGATTCAAGTTTTCCAGGCTTAGTGACTTTTTCTTCATTGTTGATCTGTATTTTTGCATTTGCTCCTGTGGACGGGACGCTTGTTTTTCTGGGTCTTTCTATGATTGTGCAATGGATTCTTGAAACTGTCTTTTGCGTTACATAATTGTAAAAGCGTTTCTTTGAGTCTTAGCATCCATGCCACTGCCTTTTTTGAAACCAGCTTGAGTAACCATTAGTTAACTTGCTTACAATGTCCTTGTTTTCTTTAATTTTGGGAACGCTGACTTTGATTTCTGGGTCTTGTTGTGTGTCTTGACTTATTTGATCTCGTCTTTGTTGCCATTCTTCCCCTGGTTTCAACAAAAAGTCAGGTCCTTTATTCCAAGTTTCTGCTTGAACAAAGTCCGTCCAGAAAACTGACTGTTGTAATTGAATTTGAAGTTCTTGTCTTAGTATTTTGTCTACTTTGACGGCTATTGTCAGCTCAAGTCGAGGTATTGAGATTTGTTTAAGTGGGCTAACTCTTGACTTTCCCATCAACAAGGAACAATGTTTCTGATTTTGCTTGTTTGTAATACCAGATAAGTTGCCATAGGCACTCTCGCTGGCAATTATGCAATTGCGCTTCTGCTGTGTTCCCAAATTTCTCTGGTTTTATGCACCTTTTGATCTGGAAGTCTGAGAGGTGGTTTAGATCTTCTTGCCATCTGACCCATTGATCAGCTCGATCCATATTCTTGTTTACACATATCTCTTAGAAGGAGCTTGACTGGTAGGATGAGTGGCACCAGAAAACCGAGAGGGTTATAAATTGAATTAACAACCAATAGAATACCTCTTCTACTCAATGGTTTCTTCTGTACCTTGATGTTGTATGTGAAGGTGTCATTTTCTGTACACCACTGCATGCCAAGTGCTCTCTCGACTAACAGAGAATTCTAATCCAAGTCAAGGTCCTTTATTCCACGGGCCCTCTGTTCTTCTATAATAGACAATAGTACTTTCCTACTATTGCTTACCCACTTGGTTAAGCAGCAACCTCCTTCAGCACACAACTTCCGAACATCACTTGCTAAGTCAATGGCTTCTTGTTCTGTAGACACAGATTTCAAGCAGTCATCTACATAAAAGTTGTACATAACTGTTTCAACAGCCTTTGGAAATGCTACTTCCTTTCTGTCCTCTGCAGTCCTTTTCAATGCATAAGAGGCACAGCTAGGTGACGAAATGGCTCTGAAAAAAAAGTGCACCATCATCCTAAACTCTTCTATAGGTGCATTCAAATTGCCTTCTGGCCACCAAAGGAAGCGAAGCAGATCTAAAGGAGAGTCGTCCTCAGGAACCCTCACCTGATAAAACATCGACTCCACATCTGCCGTCATGGCTATTGGTTCTTCCCTAAATCTGGTAAGGACACCAATGAGTGTGTTTGAGGTTCAGACCTTGAAGCGATTAGCTGTTCAGAGACATACCTTGAAACGAAGCAGTACAATCAAAAACCACTTGAATTTTGTTTTTCTTAGAGTGATACACCCCATGGTGTGATATGTACCAGACTCTATTGTCATTGCAACAACTGCATATCCTTTCTGTTATACTTTTCATGAAGCTATTGTAGTCTTCAAGCAAATGATTAACTGTATGATGTGGCAGTTTGGACTTTTCTGCATTGTTGCTTTCTTTCTTGACAGGTCCATTCACTACCCAGCTCAGTGCTGTTTTCACAGCACAAGGTCCATCCTTGTACTGTGAAACCAAGGGTTGTACCAAGGGTCTACATTCGCATCAATGTTAGGTATGCTTACTTCACTTAAGTATGGCCATTTTCTGATGTCTTCTTGTTTAGAAATGTTCTCGTTCTGAACAGGGATATTACTGTTTGTGAAAACCTAAGACAGCTTAAAATACTTTGTGTTCTCCAGCACACACACTTCCAAGTCTGTGAGGATGAAACTGTTTACTAGCTTCTGCTTTCCTGGCTTATCTTGACACATAGTACTCAGTAGAATTTGAGTTGGCTTCCCTTTCAGGTTCAGTTTTCTTTGCAGACCCTCCATACAAAATGTAGCTGTACTTCCTGCATCCAGGAAAGCATATGTTATTTATCTACATATCTACAACCCAACAGGATGGACCTTATACCTTAAATGTCACTCTTATTCGACTTACCTGGCACTATTGACAGCATGCAGTTATCTCCTCCAGACTCTGTGTTCTCACTTAATGGGTGGTTAAGAGATACTTGGGCACATGAGTTCTTCTTGTCTAGTGTTTCAACCTCTTTTGTACCTTTTAGGTTCTCCTTAATGTGTAGAATATCTGGATGTTTTTGGGAACATTCTTTACATTCCATTCTTTTTTTGCAAGTTTTGCTGAGATGGCCTTGAGTTAAGCATCCAAAACATAAGAGCCTTTAGATCTCAGGAACGCCACACGTACCTTATGCTGCTCTTTTATTTCACTGCATGAATCTAGAGCATGATCCTTTGTGCAAAACATACATGGTTTTTCAAAGGCATTAAGACTCTTGGGTGGACTGACCTGTTTCCTTGACACATTCTGAGGCCTTTTTTCCTCCATGTAAATGTTGGTTACAAAGCTGCTCGGGGTTATTCCTTTTTAGTAGGATACTTCTCTTTCTGATTCACCTTTGCTGTTACAACACTGTGGTGGTCCAGAATGTCACCAAAAAGAAGGTCCATGGACAGTTTAGCTTGACGATCAATAAAGTCAACTAAATGAGTAAATCTTGCTCTTACTCCTCGTCACTCTTTGATGTCATAAGCTTCTGCTTGCCACCTTTCTTTCATCTTGTATGGTAGCTTTCAAAGTATAACTCTTATATTGGTAGGATTGTCCATTTTCTACATTTCCTACAACTCTCCATCTTCCATTGTATTTTGACAACCAATCAGGAACAGAGCATATGCACTCGAAGCTTTACCTATCATCTAACTTGATCTGTGGCCACTTTGTTACAGAGGAGGCTCCCGCACCGCTTCCTCCGTGCCACCAGAGGGAACCGTCTCCTGAATTCTGATTGAACTTCCTCACTACATTTCCCATCATGCCTCATACCTGGGGCTGACCACTTCCCGTCAACACACCTGTTCTCTATCTTGTCATTATCCTCCTTATATAAACTGCAGTCATTCATGAACTCTTTGCAAAGTCTTGTTTTGCCCTGGTGAACATTACTGAGCGGTTTTGATTGTTGATTAACCCTTGCCTGTGTTTTTGACTCCTCGATTGTTTTCTGCCTGCCTTTTTGACCCCTGCCTGTTTATCGTTTATTCGATTGTGTGCTGCTTGCCTCGACCTATTGCCTGTCTATCGACCACGTCTCTGGATTACCTACACTGTTGTTGTTTGCTAGTTTTGACCCTTGCCTGTTTACATTCTTTGAATAAACATTGCAAATGGATCCGTCTGCCCCTGCGTCTTCATTACAGAGATGGCCTTCATTTTACAGGTATGCGAAGTCAAGTTGCATCAACTCTTGTACATTCTGCAGATTTTCCTCATCGATCATCAACTTTTTAATGTATTTGCTTTTAATGGTAAGAGCAGATAGTTTTGCTCTTCTTAGTCCAATGCGTCTGTGAAGCTGCTCCTATAACACTCTTTCAGTGGGTTTAGGCGCTCGCTTGTGTTCAAAAACTGCAACGTCCTCTCTTCCTTCAGCCATCTTAATTCCATCAATGCACAAACTGCTTGCAGACGATTAAAAGTATGCACAATTCTGTACAATACCTTTCTGTATCAATCGTAAGCACTTCAGCTTCTTCAAACATGCATTGCATCAATTTTATAGCTGATTTAAAAGTCTGTTACCCCATTCAAAGAGTGGAACTTTAACAAGTAGCGACATTTCTTTTCTGTGATGCAGTTTAAATCCACTGGAGAATTTCTATTATTCATAGTTCACGATCGTGAAACCTTTCAGTGCTCAATTACAGATGATGATTTCCTTGCCATTGATTCAAATGCCATCCGCGCACTTTCTTTTCCATATCCACAGTGAGTTTTTTACTTTCTATGTGATAGCAATCTGTTTAAATTCTCATCTTTCTTAGTACTTCATGTGGAAGCGTGATTTGAACTCGAATAACATTCCATGGCATCAAAACCCCAGAGACTTTGAGTGGTCCTTCTAAGAGGTAAAAGAAACCACAACACTTTCAAGAAACTAAACTAGAAACTGTCTATTTCACAGACAACTCACTAAGCCTTAATGCTACAATGTTTAACCTGTTTAACGTTTTATGTATAAAACGTTATGTACCTATAATATATGTACATTATATAAAGGTTTACCCACTCCCCTACTGGTCCGGAAAACCGGACCATTAAACCTAAATATACCTTAAGTGTACTATTAAGTATTAATAGAAGGTGTTTGTCGTAATGATGAGTAGCTGTTCTGTGCTCTGGCATCACACTACATGCAAACTGTGAGCCCAATTAGAAAGTGCACAGTTAAAAGAATAGCGTCTGGGTGCAATTCGAAACAATCACACTGGTCAAACGTACCAGACTTTGGGGATAAAATGTGCTTGGACGCATTTCAGAGTGCCTAGTGTGAGTACACCCTAAAATCCTTGTCTAATACTGTTCATCCTGGCCCTAGCATCAGAATTATTCTCACTTGAAAATGTACTTTTGTAGATTAGGGTTGCTGGTTCTTGGGGCAAAATGTTAAATGCTCTCCCCTTGTAAGTGACTTTGGATAAAAGTGTCTGCTAAATTACAAAATAAAAATGTAATAAATGTAAAATAAAGATTCCCATTTAAAGGAACTTGACGCTGCATCAGGCTTGATACTATGGGGAACAACTATGGGGAACACAACCTATTTATAGGCAGATCAAGGTCATGCAACATAGCATTCCATGCCACAAAACCTTTAAAAAGCACCTGCAAAATACTGTATGTCATCATACTGCTAGGAAGCAGGTAGTATTAAGAAAGAGAAAGAGAGTTCTAAAAAGTTAAAGAAGTGTGTGTCACTCAGAGCTGACTGCCCTCCGTGTAAATCTCTTCAACTAAGGAGGCTCTGCTCCCATCTAGCTCTCTTTTATTTAGATGAGAGCCGGGCAGCTGCACCTCACAGGTCAGGTCTCTGCATTTGTGGGGCGGAGCTTGATTTGTTGACTTAGACTTGAATTCAACTCCAGGCACTTAGGTCCTCCTGGGTTAACAGTCTATTTTCTGCTCCTGATGCTTTCTGTGCCAATGTTTGACAGCATCTGGGGCAGGCCTGCCCTCACTAAGGTATAGTGGGCATTAACATTCCCCATACCGTCAAGCCATGACACAACTTGAAGTTCCCTTAAATGCCTCATTTTGCAGGCGTCGTTTTAAAGGCTTTGTGGCATGCAACTCTATGTCACATGACCTTGACTTGCTTATAAATAGGCATGATTTTACACATAATCAGACTTGCTCCCCATAGCGTTAAACCATGACACAGTATTTTGTTCCCTGTCTCAGGGAACCATGCTACATAAGTAATCTGAGACTTTTCCTAAAATAAAAACTGTTACACTTCCCAGAACATTCCCCAGATGGCGTATGGAGTGGTTTTAGACTACATAGCCAAACTGAAACACGCATTAGGTGTTCTCCCATTATTATTTGGATTCGATGTAAAAATAACAAGCCTCTAACTGTACATAACCGTACAATTTTCATTATTTCAAAGCAGATTTTTTTCACATAAAAAACTGTTAAAACGCGCTAATATATATCATAAACTATAGAATTAAAAGTTTGATCTTGTAAAATTAACAATGCTGTATGCTGTAATTATAATCGATGAATTAATTAAAAAAATATTTTTTTTTCACCATTTAGCTGGCTTTTTATTTTTAGGATCTTCAGGGATGGCCATTGTTTAGATTTTGTTCACAAGACTTTTAAGTATTCGACTAAATAATTTGCTACAAAACAATGCAAAAACCATTCTGCCTACACATGTGGTCAAAGAAACAAATACAACTTTGCAAATACAAAAGGAAATTTGAGAGAACATGCAGAGGTGTAGCAAACAGATATACTGTGTTTTACAACACATCTTTTAATGAGATTGTGTCAGCAGGATTTTCTCAAAAATGTTATCATGAACATTTGCCCGCTTGATCAAGTGGTCAAAAGCATGCCTTTTAATTGATAGTCTAAAGGTAGGATTTCACCACATTCATGGAGTAGGTGCTGGTGAACAATAATTTTCCAGTTACCATCGGCCCCATTGAGAAGTGATGAAAGTAAGCCATACCCACTACTCCATTGCTGCGGAAATGGATACAACCTCTGGCAGAAATGTAGATAATTTAACTGGTTTGGAGAGGTAATATTCATGTAATATTCAATAGTCTGGTTCTGTCCAGCACTGAATCTCCTTGCTGGGTTTGTGTTGCTCCATACCCCTGGTGATCCTTATGATCCCAACCGTTCCTCCCTCCACTGTTTCCTCAATTCCACTTCCTTAATCCTTGATTCCTTCAACTTCTTTTCATCTCCTACACTTGAGAATCTGTCAGAATCTGCCTCAGGCCACCAGCTCCACCTTACCCAGAGGAACCCTCTGGCTCTACCTCCAGCCTCTGAGCCGATTGTTCCGCCCAGGTTTGTCGACATGACGGTTTTGCCTTGGCCTAGTTTTTCCCTGTGTTGTGTTAATTAGTCATTCTTTCCTCCTGTCCTCCAATAAATTTTTTCACTAGCCCTTTGTTTTTTTTTACTAGCCTGTTGCCTTTTGTTGTTTTTTGTTTGAGGTACTGAACAAATTTGGATTTGGAGCTACATATATTGTCCTAACATAATCACTTTATAAATCCCCTAAAGCAAAATTGTTACAAATTAAATTACTTCTGTTTCATTTTTTTTCTATAGAAGTTGTAGACAGGAGTGCCAGACAGGGTAATTTTCTTTCTCCTAAAGCACAGGAAAACAGCCTGCTCCCAATGTGTCATCAAAACAAAAAAGTTAAGGATATGGGCATTACAAATTTGGAAGGTATTCAGGTAATGAGCAACTCTGGAATTCTGACAAACCACTGTATAAAATCTCTAAAGTATATGAAGCTCTGATATCAAGCCAGCCTTTAGATGATGCACATACATCCAGAACAAGATGGGAGCAGGATTTGGGAAAAAGAATTGATGGGGACATGTGGAGCCAATTATATAAAGTTGGGGTCACCTCAACCTTGAATTCTAGGTATAGGTTAGTTCAGTTACATTTTTTATACCAACTTTTTTACACTCCATCCTGATTGCATAAATTAAATAATCGTATTTCAACTCGTTGCAGATCTGCCAGGCTCTTTCCACAACCAACCTCAGCCACCGATTAGCCAAGCCCCTCTCTCAGCCAATCACGGCGCACCAGCTTACCCAAGTACTGATCGCCTGCACCTGGAATCACTTATCACCTCATGAACTCACCAGAAATAAGCATACACCAAGCCAGGACTCACTGTCTTGTTTTATGAAATAGACTACTTACATGTTTTCATGTTCCAGTAATCTCTCCGGTGTTGTCCCTTATCAAGTTTCTCCAGTCTCCTTACCTCCTGTGTCTTCCGTAGTCCAACCCTGTGGATCATACTCACCAATTACTCACCTGGATTTCCAGCTCGTTGTTTGCTGCCATTTTATCCACTTTCTTATCATTCCATGAGCTCCATCATCTGTAACAACCTTCACTATTGGTTAAGTCAGTTAATTTGTCATCACTGCCTTGAATCATCATTCACTTACCTGTTTAACTAACAAACTTCAACAAACTTCAAGTTCATTTGTTAACTGTTTATTTTGCATCTCCTTTTCTATCCTTTTGATTTTGATGTGTGTGTGCTTTTTTGTGTTTTGTCTGTTGTTTGCTGTTATTGTTATATTTGGGGTTGAAGCAAAATAAAAAAAATTAAAAATGGAGGACATGCTGTTCAAAACTGAGGCCTTGTACGTTTCCCTCCTGTAATGAACGATTCATACAACTCAAGTAGCCTACCTTGAAATTCTTATTGAGGAATATCTCCAATTAAGTATTTTATTTGCCGGAAGATCTTGTAGATACGTTTTATGAGTGTTTGACTGTGGACTGTATTGCAGATTTCTATCCATTGCCTGAATATAATCTCTTTGGCCTCCACTTAATTGTCATGTATAATTCGGTGTGTTACAGGTAAAAAACTAAATGGATTTGAGAGTGCAGTAGAGAGTGTTTTACCACAGCTAGAAAGAGAAACTGAAAACTGTGTTTGAGTTGGTGTCCAAGTTAGGTGTGGAAGGACTGTTTATAGAGGATTAGACATCTGCTTACACACATTCAGTGACGAAAAGTTCTGTCAATAAGAAAATATTTTCTCCTTATTTACATATTAACTTTTTTGTTCTCTGCCTATAGTTGTATGCAGATTAAAGAAGTCCTCAATTGGCTGCCTCTGCACCCGACTTAGAAACTATTGGTTCCTTTAGCACTGTGACTAAACCCAGTCAAATAACCATTTTGTGTGAGAACAGCAGATGGTTCAACACTTTCCAGCTGCCATGGAACAAAATGAACCCCACTTTCTAAAAAGCCATTGATGCTGCTGAGAGGCCAATGGAAAAATATCACAGACAGACAGTGACAGTCATTGTGGATTGTATAACAAACCCCAAATATTGCAGAGGGGTAGTGGCAAAAGCTATAACTGAGTATCCAGAAAGCTTTTTAGACAAAACTGAGGAGGAATAAACAGTAGGATATGGGTACTATAGTTTACTAAATCAGGTCAAGAATAAAATCAAGTATGTAAACAGATGCAAAACACTCTCTATTAGAGAGCCCAGATAAGAATAATAACAGAGAGCATAAATGCAGACCCATCCACCGGCATTTTGGATGTGAGAAGTGGCCTTTTCTTCTGTCTTGGAAGTTCTTACTGTCCCACTTAACTACCCTCACCAATACTGATATGTATACCAGACTCCATGAAGACTTAAATTAAAAGGAGAAAAGACTGCTAAACTTCTTTACAGGTCAGATAATGAAATGGAATAAAAAAGTTAAAGCTGTTCTAAATGAAGCCTTAAACGAGGACAGAAGGGGAACTGGTGGTCTTGCAACAATGTTTCTCATAATGACACATTTAAGTAAGGCTAAGGGCATCCTTTCTGCTCTTGCTGATGTAAGTGATATCACTTTTTATCTCTTACAGCTCATGTTATAAAGGCTACTTATTTGTTGTAAACACATGGCTCTGGCAAGAGTTCACTAGCTGTAATTGCTTAATGTGATCTTTCAGTTCCCTTTCAAGGAAACTCAATGCTGTGTCATGGCTTGATGCTATAATAAAATCATAAAATCAGGAGCTGATTGAGGTGACTCCCTTTCAGGAACTCGAGCTGCGTTGAAAGGCTTTGGGAATGCCTCCAGCTTTTATGCACTCTGAATCGTGTAAAATCCATCCAATCGTGGGGCGATACATCACAGACGGGGTGACGTCACAACCAGGAAGCTTAAAAAGCACATGCGCTGAGCAAACTGGCAGCTTCTGTCATTCAGCAAAGCGCTCCGTGTGAAATTGTCTGTCTATTTATTGTTGGTCTGTCTTTAAAAAGTAGGATATTTAAATAATGCCTAAAGCTAAAGAAAAGACAAAGGGGGTAGAACATAACACTACACTTTTTAGACAGTGTGTTTTTCCTCACCCACGATAGAAAGACTATCCACGGGTGGTATACCTCTTGAGGGAGGTGACTGCCTACTTATGAGCAGGTTTTAATGCGATCGCATCGCTCCTGGAAGGCTCTCTTTGAGGAGAGAGCCTTCGCTAGGGTTGTGTGGGAGAGAAGCATGCTTAGTCACCTCTCGAAAGAGCTGACTGC
>JAZGTK010001426.1:0-40346 GCA_036877625.1 Ambastaia sidthimunki
AAACTTGTCTGAATATATGTTCGGTATTGTTTGAACCGGAGAAAGTCATGTAATGCTGAACTGCGTTTTGAATATGCAAATGAGTAACACGGCGATTGGCTGATGGAGAGATTTTAATGAAAACACTGTGTAATGGCAAGAAAGAGACTTAAAGAGTGAAGATTTGTATAGACAATTGATTTATTATTAGATAATATATTTTCTAACATTTGTATATATGTTTTAATGTGATTTTGTGAAAGAATAGATAACCCAGCAAGACCGGAGTTGATAACACGCATCACTTTGTCCTGTCTTTATTTCACCATTCCGCAGATTGCTGGGACCACTTAACTGTCAGCTGATACGGGGATACTGTACCCGCTACACATGCAGGTGAATCAGGATGTGTAAGACAGGATTTTATTAAGTCTTAGACACGCTCTGAGGACAAATGTTTATTTGTCAAGACTCTAAACTTTTATGTTTATACCTGAGTTAGGTAATTAAAAGGACCACCCACCCACACGCCCAGCGACAGAATCCAATGCCGCCACATGCTTGCTGTAATCCAGTGGATCTCAAACTTTTTACACCAAGTACCACCTCAGAAAATTTTTGGCTCTCCAAGTACCAACACAATAGTTTTTAAAAGTGTTTTAACATTAATTTATATTTAATTCAGTGATGCCTTGATACCACTAGAGTGAGCCCGCGTACCAGTGCCACACTTTGAGAATCAGTGCTCTAATCTAATAATCTTCACAATCATGAACTTGCTCAGGTGATACACAGAAATCTGGAGACCTTGACTGATGTGCTCCATTCAAATACCCAGTTTACCCATATTCAAGTCCCTAGTATGATCTTATCCTGACACATATAACAATTTATTATGCCAGAAAGGTTAAAACATCAATTAAAAGAAATAAATGACAGAATATGAAGTTGAATTCAGGAATAAATAAGTCATCAACAAAATACAAAAGTTGTAGACACACAGTATAAATTATACCTGGCAATTGAGACACACAGTTTTGTGTGGGAAGTTCTGGTTACACAAGGCTTCCTTGAGACTTTTGCCTAACCACCTTATATGCACAGATGAGACAGCGTTATAAATTCTGTGGTCAGTTTAGGGTTTGATTAGTCAGTAAGGTAGCGCAGATTATCTCTTAAATTCACCCTCTAATATATTCTTATAATCTTAGAAATAAGACCTTTTTACTCATCACATCATGACCTTTAAAATGATACTAAACATGACAATGGAACCTCAATGACATCACACTGTATGTTGCACATGTTCAGTGAGCGCCACTGATCTGAACCTAAAGGGAGGGGGAGAGTGAGAAAGAAGGGGGGAAGGCAAAGGTAAAACTGAGGTCACTTCCTGGGTATCAGTACCTAATCGGGGAAAGCATGAAGTGAGAAGTTTTACTGTTTTATGATACGTTCCTGCACATAAGTGTTTATCTCTAGACCAACTGCTTTACATTATGTCCAGGTAAACATATATTTTTTGTAATGTTAATATTAATTATATCATTTATTATTTACTTTCAATTATATTGCTGCGATAAATATTTTTAAACCTTTTGTCATAAGAAGGTAAATTTTTATAAATCGGAAGTATGGCCAGAGGAATTCAATGAAGCTATGGTGTGTTGCAGAAATGAATCTTCCAATAATAGTAATAATAGTAAACATAGCTGCAAGTAGCAATGTCAGGCCTAAGCATTACGGTGCCATCACCACATGGAGCTTCTCTAAAAACATTACATTTGCATTTAACTCTTGCATTTAACTCAGTAAATAATAGTGGAGTATTTAAAGTCCATTTTAAGTGCCACTATAACTGTGACTCACAATAACCATATCCATGTGACCATCCCCCATGACCAAACATACAGCTCAAGTTTAATTTAAATCAAATAATGCATGCAGAAGATATGAGACACTTCCTGTTTCTATTTTTGTCATAAATTTATTGCCTAACCATGGCAACACTGTTTGAGATAACAATTAAAAAGATCCTTAAAATACGTTGTAAAGTGAACGTGACATGTTACCTATAACCGAAATGTGACCTCTGCATTTAACCCATCCTTAGTAAGGAGTACAAGTAGTACAAGTAGTGACACACTACAAGTAGTGAAAATACACACACCAGCAATGGGCAACTATTACTGCAGCACCCGGGGAGCAATCGGGGGTTAGGTGACTTGCTCAAGGGCACTTCAGTTGCTACTTATCAACGCTGGAATCGAACCAGCAACCTACTGATTACAAGCACAACTCACTAACCAGTAGACCACAACTGCCCCCAAAGTGACACACTTCCTGTTGCCAGTTGGTGGTGCTATGACTGACTCACAATAGCCACCTCTATGTCATCAGTCCCTAGGACCAAACATACAGCTTTAATTTAATCGAAATTACTCCATGCACAAAGAAGATACTTCTTGTTTCCTTTTTTTGCCATAAACTTGTTGTCTCACCATGGCAATACCATTCAAGATATTAAAAATCCCTTCACAATTTTGTTTGTTTAATGTCTTGACAAAATATTTGCCAAATCTGGTGACAATCCTATAAATAATAATAATGCTTCAAAGGAAAAGTATAGCTACAAGCAGCAATGATGGGCCTAAGCACTATGGCGCTAATAGTCACCTCTATGTCATCTGTCCCTAGGACCAAACATACATCTCAAGTTTGAATGAATCACAATGCACACAAAAGAAATGAGACACTTCCTGTTTCCATTGTTTGCCATAAATGAGGTCAGACCCAGCTATAGTGAGCTATAAACAGCTGTGCACACTGACCAACCTTGCTCTACAAGCGACTAAGGTCACAGCGTGCACCTGGGGTCAGACGATGTCCACACTCATTGTCCAGGAAAGGCACCTGTGGCTGAATCTTGAGGAGATGCATGACGCTGAGAGAGTTAGCTTTCTCAATGCCCCCACCTCCCAAGCGGGCCAGTTAGGTAACACTGTCAAGGACTTTGCACAGCAGTTCTTGGTGGTGAAGAAGCAGACTGAGGAGATCAAGCACATCCTGCCTCGTTGCAACCTGCCCTCAGCCATGTCCCTCAGGCCTCGCTCTAAGTCTGCTCCTTCTGCCCCTCTGCCGCTTCCTCCTCCCGGTCAGGAGTTCACCAGAGGACGACCCAGAAGATTTGAGGACTTGTTCCCTGATTTGAGGACTAGTAGAGGTGGACACATAAGTAGTAAAATAACACAGTTGTAAAATATTACACACACTAGTTTTACACACACTGGAAAAAATATTTGTGGGTTGATATCAAGTTATTAGTTTAAAATGTTTTTCACTAATGTATCTTGGAACTAAACCCTGTCCAGTTAATATTTGAATCTGGGTATTATGTTTAATTTTTACTTAAATGAAATGCTACATGATAAAGTCTTGGCTTGGCAGCAAAAGAAAGCAGTTTTGCACACTTTTGTAGAGTCATGATGCTTTGTACGTGGTTGGATCTCTGGATAAGTCTCTGGAGCTGTGGGAAATGCGGTATCATCCCATTGATATTGAAACATCTGTGATACGAGCACACAGGAACATTTCAGAGTGGTCAGCAACAGCTGTTTTTACATAGACTAATCTGTTAGTGGTAGTTGGGGAACTTGAGGGCTCAGAACAGGAAGTCCTGTATCTCATTGCTCTGGTGACCAACATGGTTCTAGAAGAGCACTACCTTATTGTGGGGGTTGCCGTAGTGGTTGACCCTGGATTATTCCCATCAACCCCAGAGGAGAACCAGCGCATGCACCTGCTCGACGGATTCCTTGCCAATCAGGTGGACCCAATATACGTGGCCCACAACATGTGAAATTATTGTGAAAATGGAATTGAAGTGGAGGAGAGGAACTAAATGAAATGAAAAATATGCATCCATACATGCAGAACTGCAGCTAAGAAAAAGTTGGTATTCAGAGCTGGACAGTCTCTTTTAACAAATGTTGATGGATTCTGTAAAAGTGATCGGCTACTGGTAACTCGTCTCTCTTAAGTGTATTTGCCGGTTGATAACAGACCCACTACGAAGTGTCCGGTTAGAGACTTGGAACTTTTGACTTGAAACTAAGGAAATTAAATATTCCTATATGGCCTTTTTTATAGCCGCCCCCAAAGAAAATATGCACAATAATAAAAAGGCCCATGTCCTGCACTATTCAAAGTGGCTTCAGTCTGGTATGGCAGGCAATTGTATGAGGCGGGCAACAGGATGTGTGTACAACTTCTCTCCCACCTTAATTTGTGCTGTTCTTACTCTGCTGTCTGCTCCAGGGAATACTTTCGACACCTGGCCCAGTGGCCAGAGCGCCCTGGGCAACTGGGGGTCAACGATCAGGACGACAGTGCCTGGAGGTTGGCTTTCTCCTCTTGCCACTTCTGGAGAGTTTGGAGGCCAGGGAGGTAGAACCGGAGGAATCACTTCCAGAATTGGTTGGCAAGGACTTGACTATGTCGCCGATAGCTAGGTATGCTTCCTTCAATTCTCTGTCTCCCCCTTTGAAGTTGGTCCCTGATAATAGCTTGAATGGCTTGCCACGTCTAGCAATAAATAGTCTGAGAGACATGAGGAAGGAATCGGTGTCGAGGCTATGAAGGATGTCAATATAAACTGCACGAGTAGACATTTGAACAGGATGCCCCATTTCTTCTCATTTCTGAGGCCAGCTTTAACTGTATATGGGCTGAAGCAGTCCATTCCTGTTGAGTAGAAGGCAGGCTTGAATAAATGTAATCTAGCTGGAGGGAGGTCTGCCATTTTGGGTACTTCAGGGCTTTTCCTCCATCTTTGGCAGTCTACACAATTACACTGACATCTTTTGATGGCCTCTCTGCCTCGAAGAATCCAGTATTTACGTCGAAGCTCAGCAAAAACTCTCTCATGGCCTGGATGGTGGAGTTTAGTGTCATAACTCTGTATGAGCAGTTTAGAGATCGGGTGTTTTGGACTGAGGACAATGGGGTGAACTGCATCAGGATCTAGGTAAGGGCTATGAGGTAGGCGACCTCCAACTCTGATCAGCTGAGTTTCGTTGTCAAGTTCAGGGGCTAGTGTCTTTAACCTACTGCTTTTGGGAAGAGGCTTACCTGCCTTCAACTGCTCTAGTTCAGATGGGAAGCACTCCTCCTGAGCTTGCTGTAGAACACTGATTTCCGCAATTCTGTAGTCATCAGCTGACGGACTAATGCCTGCCGCCCCATGACAGGCCCAGTAGCTCTTCAAAGGTCTTATACTGGCTGAAGGCAGGGAATGACAGGCTGCTGGTGAAGCAGGTAAGAATGCAGGGAACTGTTTTACGAAGCTTATCTTCATCTGCGGCCACCGAATGTGGGGTTTCCGGCCACAGATTTGGGGGGTCTTTGAGGAAGCATGGCCCCTGGTACCAATGGCTGTCTGGTCCCAGTTTAGATAAGCTTTTCCCCCGTGTTATATCATCGGCTGGGTTATGCATTGATGATACATAACGCCAGGTGTGCTGCTCGGTAATGTCCTGGATCTCAGCAACTCTAGTTCCGACAAACACTTTGAATTGGCATAAGTCTGAATGCAGCCATGTGAGGACTGTGGTAGAGTCGGTCCACAGAGTGAGCTGATGGATGGGAAGATTCAATTCTGTTCTTACTACTTTAGAGAGCTGGGCCCCAGTTAGTGCAGCACAGAGTTCTAGCCGAGGGATTAACTGCTTTTTCTTTGGTGCCACTTATGATCTGGCTGTGAGAAAGGCCACCATGTTGATCTTCTGTGCGGAGGTAAGTGACTGAGCCATAAGCAAGCTCCGAGGCATCGCAGAAAATGTGTACTTCTCTCTGGCTCATGTCTGTGTCTCTGATTGGGCTGGTGTAACATCTTGGGAGGACGATGTGTTGTAGGCCAGGTAGCTCCTCAACCCACTCTGCCTAAGTCTGTAGAAGATCTGCAGGTAAGTGCGGGTCATCCCACTCTCTTTTCTTATCCCAAAGGCGCTGGACTATAAGCTTGGCTCTCGTAGTGAAGGGAATGAGATATCCCAGTGGATCATACTGACTTGCCACAGTTTTGTAAATGTTACGCATTGTAGTCTCAGTGTTTGCCATGGGACGGTACTTATAGGAAAGCGTGTCTGTTTGGTGATTCCAGAGGAGCCCCAGTGTCGATTCTTGGGTGTCGCTCTGTCCTTGTGAAATCCACAGCTCTGTGCCCTCGGATCTGGCCTTAGGAGGTAAGTGACTTATTGTCGTCAGCTGGTTGCAGGACCATTGCCTCAGGTCAAAACCTCCTTCTGCCAATAAGCTCCTGAGTTTGTCAACAAGACCCTTGGCTTCTTCCACTGAGGTGAAGGTCTGCAGACAGTTGTCTACATAAAAGGACTTGAACACGGAATGGTGTGAACATGGGAATGTCTTCCCCAGGTTGCCTATGATCCAGGACATGTTTTTGTAATGCAAAGTTTGCACAGCAGAGGCTGCATGTGGTGCAGAATGGGAGCACCTGCCATTCGTAAATGTTGGGTGGTTCCTTTCCCTTTAGATCCCTCCAGAGGAATCGCAGAAGTGGCCTATCCTCTGGAAGTAATCTTATCTGGTGGAACATCCCCCGGATATCACTGCTGATAGCGATGGAATGTTCTCTGAATCTTAGAAGCACTGCAAGAAGAGGTGGACCCAACACAGGTCCAGGGAGCAAGAGCTTGTTGAGGTTTTGTCCCTGATATTGGAACGAGCAATTAAATACAACCCGGTTCTTCCCGTTGTGTTGGACTAGGTGATAGGGGATGTACCAGGTATTGGGTGGGCATGTTTCAGCATTTAGTTCCACCTTGACTGCGTAACCTGCCTGCTCTAGTTTCTGGATCTCTGCAGTGTAGGCCTCTGCTTGCTCTGGATCTTTGGCCAGCCTTCTCTCTATTGCTCGCAGATGATGAACAACAGCATTTTGTGAGGCATTGAGATTGGACATGTGCTTAACGCGCAAAAGTGGGGTTGCATAGCGCTTAACCCCATCCACCTCTACTCTCACTGTCTTGCTCTCCAGAATTTTTACTGCCTCCTGGTCTTGCCTGGACCTTGTGCTCATCTTCTCACTTTGCCAGGGAAGCACGTCTACCTGCCAGAGTCTCTCTACTTGTTTGAGAAGATCAGTTTCTGGAGATGTCATTGAGGTGAAAAGACACTGTTGTTCAGAGACTTCATGTCGCAGGTTGTGTACAAGGCCCTGCAACGTCCAGCCAAGACGAGTCCTGATGGCTGCTGGTCCCCCTGGGGGGCCAAGGCGGATTGGTTCCACGGCAGTGATGAGGTGGGGGTAATCTGATCCGATAAGCAGGACAGGGGGGATTGCCTCTAAATTGTTCAAAGGGAGTCCTCGGAGGTGGTGATATTTTTCTCTCAAAGTCTTTACAGGGTGTGTATGCTCAGAAAGACTCAGTTGCTGTGTTTATGGTGGTAGCAGTAAGGACAGTAAGGGGTTAAGGTAGGTTTGTTGGCAGTGACTGTTGTCTTTGTCTGAGGAGGCGCTTTCTCTGTCCCAAGCAGAATGGTGGCACTCTTAGAAAATGGCTTAGAGTCTCGGTTCAAGTATCGAGTTTGTGTGGGATATCCCCGATGACTGTCTCTGGAAAACCTTGATGTGTCCTCCTGCACCTCAATTTCATTCTTCAGCCACTCTGACAACACAAGAAAGGTTGGAATAGGCACTTGTGAGGATGTGCAAAGCGCCGGAAACTTGACCTTAGGTCGTGCGATAGCTTTCCTAAAAGCCAGGAGACATAAGAGCTGCACTGCAACTCAAAGGTGCCCTTTCTTCCTAGTTGCTCTAGCATGCCTATGAGGGAACGAACCTTGAGGGCGAAGAGTCGTAAAGCGTCCCCGCTGACAATGTTTGGACCATCCATAAGCTCTGCTATGCATTGCAGTGCGAGCTGATGAGGCTGCCCGTATTGCTGATCCAATGTTGGCATGGTCTTTGTGAAGGGTTGTTGTGAATGACTGTATGAATCAGCGATAAGCAGGGTCTCCTCTAGTTTGAGGTGGTCAGTGAGTATCTGGAACTTGAATCTCTCTGTGGCTGTAGCTGGGAGAATGTTTTCCAAAGCTATCTTAAGCCTTGAGAATTCTCTAGGGTTTAGATGTACGAAGTCTGGAATTGTGGGATTGGACCACGGTATATCTGCTCTGGCTCAGGTAGAACTGTACTGGAGGCTCTGCGTGGCAGGTAAGAGAGTCGGGCGGATGGAAAGGCCGCGGTGTCTGATTCACATGATGTATTAGGCTTTGGCCTGTGGGGCGTCTCAGTTCTGAAGTAATAAGTTCTTTCCTCTCTTGTTTCATCCCAGCTGACATGTTCGGAATGTGATGGGTGCTGAAATTTCTAAAGTTCTGACGTGTTCTAGGCAAAAATGCGTGGTGCAGGTACAGGTCGCGTGGGGATAGGAAGAGGAGGAGACTGTGCTGCAGGCTGTTGCTGTTCCAGTTGAATCTGTAGCTGCTGCATTTGTTGTTTGAGCTGAAGAAGTTCTTGTGAATACTGATCCGTAGCCTGTTGAAACGTGTCTCTTTCATGCTGCATAATCTGCAGGATCTGTAGCATCCTGTCATGAGCAGGGCGTAGATCCCTGTTCTCAAGCTTGAGGATGCTGGTCTCAGAGTCCCACGACAGGGAGGGCTGTCTTCCTCCTGACACGCACGACCGGCTCATCCGGTGATATATCTGAGGTAACTAGTATGCAAATATATACATAAACATCTTTATGAGCAAGTTCGTATTTGTAAATTACATACATCAACTTACACACATTCGGCAAGATAAACATACATAAGGTAACACAAGGTAACGATCAATGTATCAATAGGCTGCTACTTACTTAACAGGCATGCACACAACTTCAGCAAAGAAATGTCAGTACAGTACAGCTTGCATCCATGCGCTTTCCCGAACGGTCGAACTCCAGTGGGTCTTACCCGGCGCGCTGATTGGATCACTGACAGGATGCGTCAATGCAGCCAACATCGAAGAAACTAAGGAAATTAAATATTCCTATATGGCCTTTTTTACAGATTCCCTGATGGAGCTATTTTATATTACACTGACGCAATGTCTTGAATTTGAACTCTAACTTCAGTGTGTCAGAGCAAATGACTGCAACAATGATTTCATTTCCTGTTTTCTTGTCTCATCAGTTAGTATTTAAACACACATTTTGCTAAAAGTCCCTGTGTGAGAAGTGCCTGAAGAGCAGGATTTACACCAGGAACAGTATGTAGAACATTGTTGTATAATACAAGGACACATGAAAATTGTCAGCAGATAAACACAGAATACGGAGTTAAGGGGAGAACAACAGGAGATTTATTGATTAGAGACAACCAAACAGCGGGGGAACCGGGGAATCGAGTTTGAAGATAGCGGGGAAACGCTGGAGTACAGGTGCGTTGGAGATCGCTGGAGTTTCTCTGGAATGAGAGACAGAGTAACAACAGAGAGCCTGGGACAACGTGGAAATAACATTGAGACCGACAATGAGTAAACGGGAGGGGAGCAGTGATATAGAGCAGTTGATTGATGATGACAGGTGAAGGCGATTAGTAATCTGGTGATTGGGATCTGGTGATGGCATTGGGTGGTGGCTCTGACTCCCTGACAAAAATGTGTAATGCATTTCATTTCATAACATTTCTATCACCATCTATGTAGCTGTAATTTGTTTTTACATAAACACAATGTTATTACTGTTTTACATTAACATCTTTTTGTGACATCATAGTCTCCTGGATGTAATTACTATTAATATTGATTAAGAATTTACTATTTCCCTTAATACATAATTCAATAAAAATATCAAATGGGAGAGTTATTTAGAGAATAATTAACGCTCCAGTTGAGGGTTTGTAATGTTTCAATACTGTTACATTGTGGTAACTTCTTGTTTAGACACACTGTAACCCTAACCGTACATGCATAAATGCAAAACGACAGAATCTGCATTGCAGAATGTTTGTGTTACTGTTGGTGTTGACTTTTTTGTTTGCAGTTCTGTCATTTTGTGAATGTTTGGTTGACAGCTTTTAATTCGTTAATATTTCTTAATAAAAAGCATGCTTTTAACAGATTTTTGACATTTGAATTCAGTTTCATTTATATAGCGCTTTTTACAATGTTACATTGCTTCAAAGCAGCTTTACACAAAAATACATAGACAAATTTAACAAATTGAAAAAAAAAAAAAAAAAATTTAGACATTCTAATGCAATATGTGTTACGGACACGGGAAACCAGTGGGATCCATATGTAGCTTTAGTCAACAAACACAGAGTAAACAGGCACAGGTCAACAATGGCAAACAGAAATGGCGGAGGAAAACCAGAATCAGAATTGGGGCACAGGCGAAGTTCGAGGCAGGTGGCAGGCTGTATACGTAATCAATAAACAGTCCAGGTAATCAAGGCAGGCAGCAAACAATCAGAAACGAGGAACAGACCAGGGTAATAACAGATATATCCAAAACAGGTAAACCGCTCAGAATTGCAACCAAAGGAAAACAAGACTTCGCAATGAGTTTGTGATGAGCTTATATACAGAGTCCTTGATGAGCGATTGCTTGCAGGTGTAATGAAAGGGGCGTGGTCAGCCCCATGGGAAATGAAGTTTAAAACCAAATTAGTACTCAGGCGACAGTTCCCGCTGACAGCCAGGAGGAGGCGGTGCAGAAACCTCAGACATAACAATATGGTGCAATTATATAGTTTCTACATATCTATTAAAAGAACCAGAATCATAATATGCATAGATATTTAATGATGATTACAAAGCATTTAAAATAAGACTTCATAAAAAATGGTAGTAGTAACTTAGTAGACAATGACAAACTAACAACCTCCATTTACCACACCACATATAAGACTATGTCAAATGTCTCATTTCACTAAAAATCACAAAATACATATTTTAACTAATTGTATTTTTATTCTTATATTATTATTTTTATTCAATACATCACCCACAAATTTACTGGTTTATATTTACTACATCACCTACAAATGTATCAGTCTAAATTTACTACATATATCAGCCACTAATGTATTGGTCTATATTTAGCAAAAGCTTTGTCATGATATCCATTGCAGTTCTGGCATTGTTAACATTAAACAGCCTGTTTGGAATGTTGGGAAATGGATGACAGTTTGGATACTGAGTTTTTTTGCCATCAACACCTAGTTCAATCAGTTGCCGGACAGTGGTGGGTAAGGAACCCAGCAGTGAGCTGTAGCCAGACACCTGGCAAGCAAGGTCTGCTATTGAACAGCTTTTGGGATGCTGTCCATGTCTCCTGTACATCGCTGCAATCAGGGCTTTCTCCAAAGCCTGATGTATTTTGAATAGACACCACTCTGAGCTCTGTCCTCCAGTGTCATTGTGAGCAGCTTTCAGATCACATTGTGCCTGTTCATACCAACGTTTAGCCTCCTTTCTGTCTGGCCTCGGAGTTTCTGTGTGATATGACCAGAAGTTATAGTGCCGCCTAGAACTGTTCTGATAGAACCACTCGCGTCCTGTCTTGTGTCTCTTTGCTTCTGTGTTCCAACTGCGATAATAATTTCTAAAATCTTTCCCATCCGAGGATTTGTTGTGTACTGTTTTTCCTTGTAGCTCTTCAATTCTGTTTTGCAGGTATTTGAAAGCTTCTGTGGCAAGCTCTTCATTGCCTGGGTTTTTGTCTGGATGCCACCTAAGGTAAAGACGTTTAAGGGCTTTCTGCTTGTCCTCATTTGACATTTTCCAGATTTCTATTAAGCTTTGGTCAATTTCTTTTTTGACATCTTCAAATTTCTGTGGAAAAACTCTTTTGGGTGCAGGCATGGACGTTGAAAGAGGTTCAATATCTTTGCACATGGGCCATGCTGGCATAATTACCTTTTTTTCCCTTTTAAATTGGAAAAGGTCAAGGGAGCTTACTTCTATGAAGTCTTCACTGCCAACTTGTATTTTATATCTGGCAGAATATTGTCTTGTTTGTTCAAATGAATCATCTAGCCTGTCTATAATGATAGCATAAAAATATTCACCTGACTCATCCTTACTGTAGCCAACATACTCTCCATTTTCAAAATTGTTGAAGAAGCTCATATCAAGGCAGTCATACCATTCTTCAGGTATACAACATCCAGGTTTTGGTAGGACAGTGTGTCCTTCCTCTTTGTAGCTACTGTTATGAATGCCATGTTTGGCCAAGATTTTCTCAACATCCTCCATGTTATTACACAATAGAAGAGTCCCAAGGACTGGAAGGTTAGAGGTGGATAGAGAATTCTTCAGTAGAACATTGATTTCCTTCGTAAGACACATGGTCACTTCATTTACTACTTTGTGGGACATGTCATCATTGTGTTTCAAATAGAAATTACATGCATCTTCCTTTTTTTGAACATAAACATCTGTTTCAGTCTTACTGCCCTCAAGTGGCTCCTGGTTTAACAGAAGTTCAGTTTCAAGAGTTTTGCAACAGAAAATCTGAATCTTAGCAAAGATTGTTTCACACATTTCTGCAGCTTTAGACTGTGAAACCTCACCTTTGTTCTCTTCTCTGATAAGACAGACAAGTCCATGACGAAATGCAGCAGATGACAAGTGTTTTTCAAACAAGCCATGAAATTCACACTCCTCTTCATAATCACAGTACTCAGCACTCGTTCCAACCAGGTTTTCAGAAATGACATCAGAAAGGAATTTAGGACGAACCTGCTTGGGAAGCAACTGTAACAACTTTTGATGTTCATAGTGATCGTTCCCAAGATGACAGTTGTTTAATTTTTCAAGCAATTTAATTTTTTTCCCCAAAGGATCCTCCAGTCTTGATGCTTGGAAGACTGTGTCATTGAAGAACAACGTTCTAGATTCATAGAGTTTTCCATCTGTTGATGGAAGATAAAGCCCTTTTAGGTCAAGGTTTTGCTTTCCTTCCTTTTGTATCAGACATAAAAGCTGCTGTACAACATGTTTGACAGTTTTCTTCTGATTTGCCTGAAGGTTCTCTTTGTTAGAACTATCTGAATAGATTTCCTGAAGTACAGTGATATATTGTTGGAGTGTGGGTCTCTCTGTTATGCCAATCTTTTTGAAGAAGTCTTCAAATTTCACATACTTGGAAGGAATGTTGTACAAATATGGCCTGAACTCAGGAGCACAATTTAGCACAAAGGCTGTCTGGCTGGCTTTCACAAGGGTTGTCCTATTTTCCACCAACACGATTGGAATATCTGAGAACAGACAGGCATTAAAATCCAGTGAGAGTAGGTATGCATAAGACTTGATAAATACTTTCTCTCTTGTTTCCAGCAAACTGTTTGTTTGGCACTTAAACTTACAGATGTTTTTTAGATTTTCTGATATTTTTTCAGGGGGTGGATTATCCAAAGCTCCAGCAGCATTCATTTTCTTTATGACTTGTGGAGAGCAGTGTTGTGAAGGAAGTATTGGTATGGATGTCCAAATGAGATACTGATGATCAATGTTTCCTTCAATCAATGATCCACTGATTGCAACAACTTCCCCCTCTTGAGCGAAAGACTTGTGATAAGCACAAAGTTCTGGCTGGATTTTCACTGGGAAGATGAATTTGATGTTAGCAACTCTGCTCAATAAATCTGATTTTTTGTCCTCTTTTTTTAACTTTGACAACAAAGTCTTAAACAATTCTTTTGACCTTTTCTGGAGAACAGCAAGAGGGGTTTTGCCTTTAGTGTCAGATTCAATTTGTTTTGCAAACTGAACGATTTCTTCATCAGACACTTCATGTTTTAATCCAAGCTCCCTTAGAAGATGTTGTGCTTTAGGATGTTTATCGTTAAAAATGTCCCAAAACTTTTTGGGCACAAATCTGTCTTCTGGGAGCATTACCTTGTAAAGGTCTATTTTCTCATCATAGAAGTGTGCAGCTATCTGAAGAGAGCCGTGCGTGTCTTGAATAAATCTGACCCCTCTCAATGCAGAGACAATTCTTTTGTCCAATGGTTCACAAAATTCCACAAAGTTCACCAACAGCCTAATTAAATCAAGGATTTTAGCCTCTTTCATCAGGTGTACAGACGGAAGAATAAACTGTACACAGAATGTCAAATCATCTAAAATCTGAATGTTTAGACTTTTTGTCAATTCCAAGTTCAAGCAGTTGTTCTTGAGGAAAATACTGTCACACCCATCCACAGTATACAAGTCTGCAAAGTTAATGTGATGCTTAGAATCCAGAAAAAATGTTCTGTGTAAATCAATCCCCCTTCGTTTTCCAGATATTGTCTCAAACAAGGGCAAAGACTTAAACATCTTCACATATTCACTTTTGTTTTTGGAACTTGTAATTCCACGCTGTAAGAAGTACTGAAGCTGTTGACATTTATCATTAGACAGCTCCTCCAACTGTGAATTATGTACACGAACGTACATGAATACCTGCTTCAAAACAGCACTGCTGTCTCCTGTTTTCAAAAGCTCAGGATCCACATACTGGAGACGAAATTTCATGAGATCACTTATGTTTGTGTGGGAAGTGAAAAAGCTGCGGTCTAATATCATGAACCCAAGCTGAATGAGAATGGTAGCTATTTCCTCATTTGAATTCAGAATCACTTCTGATACATTGGCCATTGTTTGTAAGAAGTGCGTGTTGTTTTGACTTGGGCAGATGACTGGTAAAATAGGACTGTCATTGAAGTGCTTCTTGATCTCACTGAAAACATTCTGCTTTTTATCTGGAAAGTTCTTCTCTTGATCAGCAAAGAAACTCCATAAATCTTTTAACCATGTGATTGTCTCCTTCTCTGCCTTATGGAGCTGACACTGTTGATCTGGTAATGGCTTTCTGAGCAGTTGCACAAGTTCAGCTTTCAA
Organism: Ambastaia sidthimunki; assembly: GCA_036877625.1. Lineage (NCBI taxonomy): Eukaryota > Metazoa > Chordata > Actinopteri > Cypriniformes > Botiidae > Ambastaia > Ambastaia sidthimunki. The sequence goes on from JAZGTK010001426.1 coordinate 14,879, forward strand.
ATATTCCGCCACCACAGCAATTGTTATGTCCTTAATAAACTTTCCCTCTTTCAAAACTTGAATGTGCTGTATTTTGATATTAATGTCTGCAAACATTTCTTGATATCTGTAGAAAAGATTACTAAACCTTGTTATCATCTTCGGGGTTTGAGAGTTGAAGACTCTTAACTTCTGATCTTGCGTGAGAAGAAGTGGCAGCCCATTGAGGTCAGGGACAGTTTGTTTTTTATCAACACGTGTCAAGCAGAAGTTCAAAAGTTTGGAACATCTTGTTTTGTCTTTAATCAATGTCTGGTTAACAGGCAAAGGTAAACCATTAGTTGTTTGTGTAGGATCATTCAGTGACCTTTGCTTTAAGAAGTTCACCACTGCTAAAGGACTCACCTCTGAGATATTCACTTCAGCTGCTTTGAAACTATCTTTTATTTTATGTATTGTCAGAGAGTGTGGTACCAGTTTCATTCCAGTGTCATCTAAAATTTCAAAAATGTTATTATGGTCCTCAGTTGTAAAGTATGGACAATCCGCTGAATCTGGTTTAGACACACTGCACCAGTTAAATCTGTATTTTAGTTCTGGAGGATGCAATGACAAGACTGTGGGTGTGGGACAAGTGTGTACTGTGGGTATGATAGGAAGGTCACGTTGGCTAACTGATCTATAGACTTCTAGGATCATTTCATGCCAGGCTTTGTCTACTCCCTTTGATATGCATGGAAAGTACTGAAGGCAGGAAGTCTCCAGCTGGATCTTGAGGAATACAAGAGCAGTAGGTGTATCATTTTTCATTACTTTGCAGAGATGTAACAGCAGGTCGGCATAGAGTGGTGAGATGATGTTTACTTTCAATGACTGGTTCCACTCAGTCTTCAGACTATCACCATCCTCTTTCCACAAGTCCCTTCTAGATGAATCAACTTCAAAGTTTGCATTCACATGGACTGGTAAACCTGTTTTGTTAGGTAAAGGCAAAGAGCAAAATGCCCTGCCAGTGAAACTGTCAGTAAATGTGCTGCCTAAACAAGCAGCCAGTGCTGCCTGAGGAACCTTCAGATGAATCTGCCCATTTGTCATTAGATGTTTTTGTTTTGAGGAGCCAAAGCACTCTGCAATGACCCATTTACTTTGTTTACTTCCAGATGAAATTTGCATTTTATAGACTGTTTTGCATGGTTCTGCTCTGCCTGACATAAGGCAACTTTGAATATGGGTGTTAAAGCTTTCCTTGCATATCCTGCTTTCCTTTGGCCATTTTTTTTCAATAATGAAAGAACATTTTGGTTCTTTTGCATCTTTATTGATCATTGAAAACTGTATTTTTGTGATGTGTTTTAAGAAAAGAATAAGTCCCTCAGGATCTTCAGTCAAGGCAGAGTGCAATTCCATCATGTCCATCTCTGTGACTGTATGTTTAGATATTTCAGATTTTTCTGCCATTTTGGCAGTTCTGAGAGGGAGTCTGAACATGGTTCCAGAATTAAGAGTGAACATTTCTGGAATAAAGGTATGATAAACATCCTCAAAGGACTTTTTAAATTCATCATCCATTGAAAACATGCAGCCTGGGGATTCTGCTGTCACACCTTCCACATATTTCAGATTGGGATCAAAAATGCCAAGCAATCTGTCGCCAGTTAGGATGGATGGACAATCTGTCAGATGATACACAGAACTGAACCCAAGTCCATATTTCCCAGTTCGACCTAACGTACCATGTTTTCCCCCTTCCCCCAGCTGCTGTATACCTTGGAGATCAGCATCAGCAAATGTTTTGTTGTTGTAGACACAAAGTGCTGGCCCTTGAACCAGTTCCCATTTTTCCCCAAAAATTTTTTTAGTGTTATGTTGCCTTTTGTCCCACACAAAGTGAATTTCTGTTGCCTTTGCATCATCAGCGTTTTGAATGAGCTCTTTCAGAATATCCTTTTTGGATGGATATGCATCAATTATATTTCTTATTCTGACAGTAAGCTTCTCAGTTTGTCCAAACTCTCTGGCAAAAGGGGAAAACTCATTGACCAAACACTTTTTCAGCGTATAGTGTCTTGTTGTCACTACACCGAAATGGCATGCAACAGACCGAGGTATTAGATCATGTGAGAGTTTGACACCAGCTGAAACAGGCATCCATGGGCTGTCATTAAACTTGAGCTCTCTTGAAGGTGTCAACACACCTAGCTCATCAGGTATGAGACAATTTTCATGGTTTACATCCTGGATTTTATACAGCCCTTTCATAAGTATTGCAACACACTTATGAAGGTCTTCCATTGAAAGAGGATCAGATCCATATAAAATCTTCAATTCCTTAAGTGCAGAAACATATTGCTCTTTTGTAAAATTTTTTGTAATGCCAACACAGTCCCAGAGCCTTTCAAATTTGGAGAAGATAGCAGGAAGTACATAGAGATATGGTTTTTCCTCAAATTCTTCATTTCTGGCCACAGATCTCACATTTACAAAATGATCATCAATAAAAATAAATGGAAATGATTTTGCATGGGCAATAATGGGATTAGGATCTTTCTTTTCAAACAAGTGAGTGTTAAGGTAATCATAGCATGTCTGAACAATATTATGGAGAACAGCCTTTTCAAATGCACTGGAATGTTTGTGTGCTAAAGACAGCTGCTCAATCACGGTCTTAACCGGTGGGTTTGTCCTCACATGCAATTTTTTGAGAACTGGTTGATAATTGTGTATTTGCAATTTTGTACAATCCACTGTGAATTCTGACATGCTCACTAAATGGCAACAGCTTTCACTGTAAACTTCTGAGGGTTTTTTCAGGAAGGTGGTGTTCTTATTTTGCTGAACTGAAGGAGCTACAGCAGGAAGGAAAGCTATTTGAGACAATGTATCCCATTGCGGACAATTCACATCTTGTGAGGAGTCTTTCATTAACTCAACAAGACACTGGATACTTTTGCAACATTTAGATTTGTCCTGTTGCCAAGCCCTGGGTATTATCTCTGCTCTTTCTATGATGTCCTCCAAAGGCAGGTTGTCACTCAGCATTCCTAGATATAATAATCGTTGAATTCTTTTTGGTGAGAGAAAGTCATTTGCTGTCCCTTCGAGAAAACGTCCTTCCTCAAACTCATACAAACAAGCCACTTTACCAAAAGGATTCACAAGTTTCTTGACAAGCTGAAGCTTCCTACATCTTTGTGTTGGAAAGCATGGGTACTTTTTCAGTAGGTCATCAACAACAGGATTATTCAAGTCAATAGCATTTAGAACAAGACAATGCCTGCTGTATGTGTCCATGATGCTCAAGTTTCTTAAAACAACGTTGTAAAATTCAGGCCAGTGGATTGTTCTCTGTTCTATAATTTCTTTAAAACCACATTTGCTGAGGCTGTCTCTTACCCATGAAGGAAGAGAAACAGTACAGGAATATGATTCCCCCATTTTCAAGAACACTTTCTTGGCAATGTCTCCAACTGCTGTGTGCTGCTCAATTTCTGGATTAAAAAATTTCACCCTGTCTATAGAACTCCAATTATGTCCATTGCTGAAAAGTTCCAGAGATTTACCATTTGCAGTGTGTACAACTGCTGCGTAGAAAGACATAACCAAGGGTAAAAATTCTCTGCTTACTGTTTCTGTGTTAGGCCAGAATTTGAAGAAGCAATAGTTCTGGAGATTTCCATTTTGTGCCATTTTCTTCAGCTCAAGCAGTGTAGCGATGTAAGCAGAAGTTACAGCATCTTTGAGTAAAGCTTTGTTCCACTCAGATTTTACTCCTCTTTCCCAAAGGCCTTTTCTATTTGATGTGACTGCAAAGGTCCCATTGACATGGACTGGAAGACCTGTCTCAATTGGGAGAGGAAGAAAACAAAAAGCCTGACCACACAGGCCTTCCTTAGTCGACCATACATCAGTTTGTTCCTCCCTGTGCAAAGGTGCAGCAATACCTCCAATTGGCAAAGAAAAGACATGATTATTTTCATTTCTTCTCTGAAACATTCGCATAGAATCCTGGGTCCCAAGGCAAGAATACAAAAGCCAGTACTGGCTGAGCAGTTTCTTTGGGTGGTCTTGAACTATCTTAACAATCTGTGCTCTGTTGTACTCAATGTTGTGGCACATGCTGTCATTGTTCATAATGATGTTGATCTCTTGAAAGACCGTGTCATTTGAGTCAGCAATTAGTTTTATGACCTCTCTAGACATTTTGAGAGGTGTCTGAATCTGACTGTCCAGTGGAGGAGTAAATGCATTTTCAGGCACTATTTGAAGTGACATAGATATTATGTTCCTCAGAAATAGTAGGTGAGTATGGGAGTTTTCAGTCAAATGATTTTTAAAACTAATAATTTGCTGTTCATCATATACTTTTGAACTGATCTCTGACTTCTTTGCCTCTTCTTCCGTGCGAAATGGTAATTTAATCAAAGTGCCATTGTAAGTCTTCTTGATGTTTTTTGCTGACAGGTCACAATCAAAAATGCCATTGTAAGATTTGAACTGTCCAGGAAACCTTTTGTAAAGTCTTTCCTGAAATAAGTCCAGTTTAATTCCAGGGTTTCCTTTGCTGAGTATGTGCTTCTCCAAATGGGTGACATTTGGATCAAGTATGAGAAGGCTTTTCCCACTCAAAATAGAAGGAATATCACTTAAATGGTATACAGCATTGAATCCAAGCCCAAACTTCCCAATTTTCTCAACACTGTTTTCTTTAGATGCTGACCCCACTTTCACAATATTTTCCCAGTCTTGTTCTGAAAAGAGCTCATTGTTGAAGATCCAAAGGCATGGTCCATTGCAGAGGACCATTCCTTCATCAATCAGAGTCTCTGGAGGGTCTCTGTGCTTTCTAAAATCAAGGAGGAATTTACAAGTGCTTGCTCCAGCATCCTCAGCATTCTGTATGAGTTCTTTGAAAATGTCACTTTCTTCATCATAGTCTTTAAGAATGTTCTTGATTCTTTGCGTAATTGGTTCTGACTGCCCACATTGTTCTATACCAAAGAACTTTTGGTCTGTTTTTATGAACTGTGGTTTTAAGATGCGGGTACTTAAAAAAGGGACTTTCAACCACTTTGCAGTGGTGGGCAGTACTTCTTCATGAATGACATAGAATTCCTCATTGTCTTGTTTCAGGTCATCCAATCCATTAACACTGATGTCACAGAAGACGGTTTTGGACAAAGACTGCAAATTAAAATTTTGGTCTTGTGCCATGACAGGCACAGGTGTACTGTCCTTCAAAGATCTCTTATTTTTCCGCATCCAGTCAAGAATGGCAATGGACACTTTAAGTTCTGTAGAATCTCCATAAGGTGGATCCCTATCATCAATCTTTTGTTTTATGTCATGAAGAACTTCTTCAATTTCCTCATCCGACAATGTCTCCTTCACACCAAATTCTTTCAATAGGTTTTCATATGGCAAAAACTCACTGGGAACTTTCTTGATGTAGGGGCTCAGATCCAATTCAGGTGGATAGGCTAAAACTATGTCTCTTGGAGAGACAAACTCACTTTGATTCCAAAGCCAAGGGATGCATTTCATGTACATTGCCTCTCTAAAATTCCCTATGTTGTCTTGAATGAATTTGTAAATATGGTGCAGTATGGATTTAAACTGAAAATCAGAATTTGGGTCATCCATGTCAGCTGCTATCGATCCCAGTACAGAAATGTTCTCCAGGACTTTTTCAGCTGGAGGTAGGTCATAAAGACAGAGATCCTTGCAGACATTTTCTGTTAGCTCAGAGGTAAGTGGCATTACAAATCCAACAATTGAGGAATATCTAAAGTCCCTTACTTCAACAGGTTTATATAGACCTCTCTTTTGATTTTTACAAATTCTTCCATTCAGGCACTTTGGATTTTCACAGGGCACCCACTGGATTTGCATCAGCTCTTCTTTTTGCATCTGTGTGAATTTTGAAAGTAAATTATTCCTATTCAATACACTAATGAGAGTGTCTGCTTTTTTAAAGGCCTTGTTTGGAGAGTGAATACGAAGCTTTTCAATGTGCTTTATGACCTGAAGTATGTTTGCAGGTGATATCTCGTTTTCTTCTGTCATTAGGCCAAGATGTTGCAGGGTCTGAATCATTTCTTGGGTCTCTGTGTAAATAGATGGAGGAAAGAAATCTGCCTCGAAAAGGTCTTGGAATGTCTTTTTTCTGGGATCATATACTTTTGATGCTTGTTTGCGTTCTCCTGAAGTTGTCACAATAAAATTGAGATCCCTTGTTTTTCTTAGCAGAGGCTCACTTTGTGAGAGCAGAATGTTACCATGATTCAATATCCAGCTCATTATTGATTGTTCCTCATCTTTGTGAAAAAAAGAACCCTTAATATTATCAACCAAAAGAACAGCCACCTTAGCTGCATCTAGAAGTTCAATATTCAGAAGAGTCAAAAGTCTGCGATCAGCTTCATTAGCACACTGTACAATTGTCTCAGGCATGGGCAGATTGTTTGGAATAGCTGGATTGGTGGCTAAAACAACTGCCTGCTTTGAGTTGACAGCAACATATTTCCCAGACATCAATCTGAAGATTGGTAAGAAAGAAAGCAAGTTTTGTTCAGCATCTGAGAGAGAATCCAAAGAAGAAATGTAGACTTTAAACTCTTCTTTATCATGCAGTGACGCAGAAGCAATATTGTTGATGAGTTGATCTATGCTTAAATTCAAAAATGCTTGTAGAACATGTTTTGGTGAAGCTGGAAAAACATAGTTCTCGATGTTGTGATGTCTGAGACACTCATCTCTTTTTATGACTGTACACCCCACCTTCTGTACCACCTTCTGAACATGATCTGACAAACAGGACCCCCTGCTATTCTGAAAAATCAAAGTTGCGTTCCTCTGCAACCTTGCTAACATTATAGAATTGCTTGTGTTCTGGAGAGGCTCAATTGGTATTAAAGGCACACCAATAAAGTCACTTAAATCATCCCATTCATTACTAAGAAATTTCCAAAACTCAACCAGCCAGCTCTTTGGTGGATGATGATCTGTTCCTGGTTTCCATGTCAGGTGACCTTGCGTTTCCTTCCAGTCCATGGGTAGATGTGTTTTGGTGAGTGCAACAATGTGTTTTGCATCCAAATTGACTATTTTATATGTGTCTGAAAGAGAGATCAGTGAGATTAGCCCCATTTATTACAATACACTGTTATATTTATTATATTACGAAAAGGTACAGATTTAAATATGAAAATAACTTAAATGTTTAAATGGCTAAAAATATTTTATTTATAAAACACTTCCACTATTATATTTAAAAACCATAATCATTTAAGCTTTTTGATTTAAAATGAACAAATATGAATTATGAGCAAGTACATAATGGATTAGTGCTCAGAACTCTTGATTCGCAGTGGTAAACTTGAGCTGTCAGTTCTGATTCTGCAACTTTGTGATTACACACGTCCGTAAACAGAAAGAAGATCTGGGTACTAAATCACATATACTGTATGTGTGCTGGAATGGTGGAGCATGTGCAGCTTGTTCCTACAGCAGTTGTTTTGAATTTAGATGTTAACAAAATAACTCGTCAAGGAACTTGCAATTTTTCATTTCAAACAAAGATGGCAATAGGAGAGATAAAGGCTACATATTGCAGCTTTAAACAAATGACATTTTCACATAAATGCTCATATCATATTACTGTAAATTTTCCAGATGAAGTATTTAAGACAACTTTCTTACTGTTCGCTGCTAGTTTCCTTAAATGCATTGTGGATGAATGGCTCAGATCTTTGGGTAAAAACCTTTCTTGGCAAAATGGCAACAATGTTCTAGATAAAGACAAACAGAATTACTGTTTGACCGAACAATATAATCAAACACTGAAAAATCAAGTTCAAGTGGAATTACATATTAAACCTTACCTTGGAAACTTCTCGTTGTCAATCAAAACAGTGTCCTGCTCTTTATTGCTAAATGATGTAAAGGTTCCATCACTGAGAGGCAGAAGATCAAGACCTTGTAGCTCTGTGTACTTCTCATCACTGAGTACAAACTCAAGAACACAATATCTGTCATCTTTACTGAGGTTTTCAATGTTACTTCTTTGGAGAACACCTCTAACAAAGGATGGAGTTACCCTTTTTAAAGTATCATTTTCAGGGAAGATTTCTTGAACATCTTTCAAAACATGTTTTGGGGCGAAGACAAGGTTCTCTCCCTGTGAAGTCAACAATCTTGATACTGCAGACATTGTGTCACTACATGTATTGTTGACTGGAAAAACTGCCTGTGAAGCAGATACCCAAATTTTCTCATTATCAGCAAGATGAAAGATCTCATATTCAAACAGACACTTCAGAGTGTCCATTGCAACTTTGTACCATCTGTCATATTGTACAGTCTTGGTCATGTGAGGCCATAGATTGTACACAGTGACAGAGGGCAGGGATGAGTTCTTGGATAATTGAATAGCATCCAGGACCATCATTAAATACACAAGAGGAAGAACATTTTTTATAAGTAGCTCATTCCACACTGCAGCCTCATCATTCCTCTGATCCTCCTCTTGCCATTTGATGTACCTCCGATTGTCTGTAAGACCAAAGCAAGCATTGATGTGGACAGGAAGCCCAGTTTTGTTTGAGTCATTATTTGGAAGGGGCAGAAAGCAACTTAGCCGTCCATTGCAAAGTGATCTGTCTTCATCTAGTTGAAATGCAATATCAACTTGAGGATAGAAGCTCAGCTTATTGGCTAGAAAGTCGATTTCTGGTCTATATCCTTGTTTCAGAAGACAATGTGTCACAAGCCACTGGGACCTTGTTTCTTCTATTTGTTGGGACATGCGTGATACAGATTTGAAACAGGTTTTTCTGTCCAGACATTCCTGCTTGATATCACACAGGTCCATATCATGAGGAGAAACTGGGGTAGTTGACACTGAAACTTTGAGCTTATTGCTGCAAATACCATTGGTGTCAACATGCAGCAAAGCAATGGATGACACATTGCTCAGAAAAAGAAGACTAATGTCTGCATCAGCAATGAAACTGTTAAAAAGCTGTGTAATTTTCTTGGAGTCATATAAGGTATCTGAGATTTCAGAAGGTCCATTACGCAGAGGGAACCGGAACAGTGTTCCTTTGAAGTACTGTTCCTCACTTATGACTTTCTCCCATGAGCAACTGTTGACTAAACTGACAATAGTTTGAAAGGGCTGAAACTGGTCGCTCAAGTTCAACAGATTTTCTCTGTCCTCATCATCATTCAAGGACCATCGATAGCCTTCCTGATCATCTCCAAACATCATCTTTTGTGGGTCAAAAATGGCTAGGTGTTTGGAACTGAATACACATGGCAAATCTGTAAATAAAATAGAATGATAATATAATTTGGGATTGATCAGCACGTTTACTTGCGTAGTGTTAATCCTACCCCCACCACATTTTACACTCTAAAAACCCCTGAGAGTAGGTATTTGTAAAACCAAACTCACACCATTGACACTATTGAGGTCAATGTTGTTATACCAGACTCTTCAGGATAGACATTACAAAAGATGGCTTCAAAAGCCAACATAATGTGTTTAAAACTATCATCATAGTTATCATTAAACAAGGCTATCACTGGCCTACAGGCCACAATGCGTCTTTAAAAATCACATTTTTGTAAACTGGACAAACATTTTATTAGTGATTGCTGTCAGAATGTGAAGAGATTTTTAACCAGCAAAACAAACTTTTTCTGGGAAAGATGGATTATTCTGCCTTTAAAATATCTTATATTTACCCAGTTTTTTCCAAACTAAAATAATGCTTGAGACAGCCAATATATAATTGCCTCTTAATATGGTCAATAATATTGTCATGGTAATGCATCAAACTTCAATAATATATTTTTGGTGTTTCATGAAATTTAGCATTAGAGCCTCAGAGTAGTTGGCCATTCCATCTTAAGCATGAGTGTGATGGTTCTGTTGTGCCCCTTTTAAGGAAGGTAATAGGCTTAGCTTTAGCTACAGTCACCAAACTCTGTGATAGCTACATTTGACATTTTATGATGGCTAATCAGCCACTGAATTGAATACGCACAAAATTACACTGATAGATTTGCTTTCTAATTCTGACTGGAGGTAAAATTAGGCACAACCGTTCTGTTAACAGTTGAAAAATAAAGTGTTTTTTATGCAGCACATTTCACCTGTAATATGATAAACAGAGTTGAAACCAATCCCAAATCTCCCAACTTTTGTTGGGTCATCCTGCTTGATACTTCTGCCAACTCTTTGAATTCCCTCCCAGTCTTGCTCTGTGAAGACTGCATCATTGAAGGCATAGAGAGCGGGTCCTGCCATAATAGAGTTACAAAAACCAATTTAGCTTTCACCTTTAACCTTTATCAGTTTTCTTTTACATTTTGGGACTGTAATTACAACCTTGTTTTGCTATTTGACATTATTTTATTTTGGATCAACAGCATCGGCTGATGTAGATGTCAGATATCAATGGCAAAGAGTGTTAATGAAATAATTTATTAATGTATATCCTATGATGTGGATCCACATGTAATGTCATACCCTGATACTTTGAAAGCTCTTCATTCCACAGACTCTGAGTCCCATAACATCTCTCATCATGAATAAACACCACAGATGAAGCTCCTGCATCGTCTGCATTCTGGATTAACTCCTGAGATACAGTTACAGGACAATTATAACCACAAAACAGACTGACGTAAAACATATCAGAACAGAGAAATAGTTTTTGAAACTCAAATAACATTTTTCTCTTCAACAAATGGTTAGTGAAAGGAGGTACTTTGTTAACCTCAGGAGGACAGGTACTTGAGGTGTTCTTTTTTGAATAATAGTTTTTTTCCTCACAATAACTTGGATAACTAAGTTATTCTAATACAGTCAATCTCTTTAACATATCTAATGGTTTTAACAACAATAACAAAAGAAAATTTGTGCCTCTTTGTTTTCAGGAGATCTTAAAGAGCACCATATTAGTGGAATGTGCTATATGTCATTGTAAGTAAATGCTAATGCAAATCAAGGAATTCATTACAATAGACATACCTTTAGTATTTGTCCCCCATCTGGATACCTTCTCAAAATCTCTTTCAGGTAATCAATAAATGGTGGGGACGTAGCACCAAATTTATTTCTATAATAAAGTTAAACGTTAACACAAGTGTACAAATCACATGCAAATTTAATTCAACGTTTAGTGTGTATTTAGCTGTGTAAATGTGTCAAAATTTACCTTAATACATGCTAGTGTTATAGCTAGGATAGACAGTTTAGTAAAGGCTAGCAACAGCAAGCTAGCTTTGAAACTATAAAATTTAAAAAATGTATTTAAAAATTTTTTTACATTAATTTTCAATAAACTATCAATGTACAAAGTTTTTCCATTAGATATGTATTATGATCTTATAAATAAAACAATCAATTAATAAAATGACTCACTTTTTTTTCTTCTTGTGCCTAGATTCTGAACTCATTGTCCTTTTACAATCTCCTGTGTGATAAAACATATTGTGCATATTTTTTACAGTAGAAACTCAAATTCTTATGAAGTCAGTTTATTCTGACCTAACATGCAATTATGTATGTTTTAGTCATTTTGTCTTGAACCAAGACAAATTCCTTGTGTGCGTGAGCACACTTGGCAAATAAAGCGTATTCTGATTCTGATTCTTAAAAGGGGGGTGATCATCAATTTTTAATCAATCAATTTATCTACCAGATGAAAGTTGTAGTTCCTTATATTGTCTACTAAAGGGAAGACTAGACAGTAACAGTAAGTTTTAAGTTTTAAGTCTGACATTGCCATCATTCGAGTTAGAAAAAGTAGGCTTTAAATAAAGTTCAATATGGCGAACAGTAAGTATGGCAGAATATGTGTGTGTGATAACTTATCTTTGTATCATGTCACTGTCATTGTTTGTTTGTCATGTTTTTATCCTACACATTTTCAAACCATGCCTGATGCAGAGCAGTTCTGTCAGGATGGAGGGTTTCGAAAGTCCCTGCTGCAGTTTCACCACTACAGAACAATTTTCTTTAAAGGGGGGGTGCAATGGTATGTCATGCTTTCTGACTTATTAACAATGTTAAATGTGCTGTCTTCTCATGCTTAACATGGTCAGCTTGTCAAAAAATGAGTTGGACATATTACGTAGTATTTCTTTGCTAAACACACTCCCCCAAGGTTCGTACTGGTTTCGGAAAGTTTTTTCCAACATAAAAAATTGTTACGTAACAATTTTTTGGGGTCCCTGATTGGATAATTCTCCCGGCAAAGGAACACATACGCCACTTATGTAGGAGTTGTGGCCAGTGCTGCTGTCAAGGAGTTGGTATCAAGGAGCTGGTATCTCTTTTTTTGGAAATAAGCGTCCCGCTGTGTCTGTCTTTTATAAATGTGATCAAACTAAATACTCTTTGAAAACACAAAGTATGCAGTTCTACTCTATAGGTGTTCAAGATTCATATGAGATTGGCAGAACTGTGCGCTACAGGGCCGCTTTAAATTCACTTGAAAACCACACAAGCCATGCAGTGGAGCATGCAGGTATGATGGAGCATTTCTCTGTTAATTGTTTGTTGTGGTTTTAAATCATTAAAATATGTTTGTATGTATAATCTGTACTTGAATCTCAAAATAAAAACACACAAGATGAGTTGTAGTTATTTAGTGATAAGAATGTTGCTGTTATGTTTATTTATCTGTTTGTGTTTTGTGAATCTATCTTGTTGGTACAATTTTACAGGTTGTACATATTCTCTGTTTTTAACAGTAGTGTGAAGATGACCTAAAATAGAAGTTTGTAAGGGACATTACTCCAGGATGTTGGGTTGAGTCAGCTTGCGTTATTGCTTGGGGAGGTGACAGTGCCTTTCTGCAGATGGACAGTAAAAATTGAAGAATCTTTTCATTCCTTTTGTAAAATAATAAATAAAAAATGACTTAGTGGAGCAAGGGATGTCTTTTTATTTATCTTTACGCGGAGGACCTGGACACATTTCATATCAAATTGTGTTGATAAACAAGGCCTGAAGATCAATGCTTTGTTACTTATATAATCTATCAAGCAAGCAATGTTTCTATTTAGCCCATGTATTTGAAAACATGTCTTAAGTAGGTCAAATTCCATCAGAATGAATGTGGTTTTATCTCATTACATAAATGAATAAGGTAAGTTGCAAAGGTTTTTACTAACAATCTGCCTAAATTGAATCAACCAATGCAAGGTTTTTACCTGCTGTTTCGACGAGGCAAAGCTCCATATATTAGACATTCTTTACAAAATTGGGGAGTGACCTAGATTTAATTTGCGCCATTTTAGCCTAGACATGCTTTACAACAATAATAAAACATGCATTAATAAAATTAAAGATAACATTATATTATTTATATCCCCAAAACTGCCGTAAATTGCTTTGACATACTTGGGGGGGTTCCCCAGAATGGGGAGTGACAAGGTGATGTATTAGATACGGGCGTAGCTTCTGACATCATATGTGTGTGGGTGGGGTTGTATTTGGCACAGGCGTGGCTTCTGACGTCACACGTGCTAGCTGCAGGCAGCCCTGCTTGTGATTTTTAGGACAAAGCGTTTAGTGTTATTTTGCCATACCAACACGTCAGCAGCAGTGTGTGTGCATGCGCCCTCACTAAATCCTCAACACACACTTTCTCAGCAGCAGTGTGTGTGTGTGTGTATGCGCCCTCACTTAATCTTCAACACACACTTTCTCAGCAGCAGTGTGTGTGTGTGTGTGTGTGTGTATGCGCCCTCACTTAATCCTCAACACACACTTTCTCAGCAGCAGTGTGTGTGTGTGTGTATGCGCCCTCACTAAATCCTCAACACACACTTTCTCAGCAGCAGTGTGTGTGTGTGTGTATGCGCCCTCACTTAATTCTCAAGACACACTTTCTCAGCAGTAGTTTGTGTGTGTGCAGCAGGAGTGGAGCTACGGGGTCCCCCCCAGGCCACGCCCTGGCCACCCAACGGCCGGACAATAATTTTGCAAAACCGTTATGTCCAACGGAATGTTAGTTCTGCCCGCAGGATTTTAGTTCCGCCCATTTGGTTTCTGCAGCAACTGGCAGAGGAGCAGCTCACTCTAACTGCATAAGACAACTTTAAGAAGTTAATGTTTGTTACAATCATTCATCAATGTGTAATGTTAAGCTCAATGTACAAAGTTGTTGCTATTTTTCTTTATCGGTGTCTGCAGGGGGTGCTCCGGAGGTAAAAAAATCGCAGGCTTGCCTGGTACTGTTTTAAGTTCCAAAAATTATTATTGTACAGTATTTTGTGTTTGCAGATGCTTTATGTTACATAAATAAATGAATACATTAATTTCTGACCTCTTGGCTCACATGGATTTTGTTAATGAGTTAGGCCTAATTAAATGACTACTACATGGCACCAGATATGCCACCTAGCTAAATCTAGCTAATTAAAAATTTCCCATGGGAAGGACCCCCCCTTAGTTGATCACAGCATGACCACCCCTTCAATATCCCTGGCCACCCTTTGGCCACCCCATGTAATAAAGTCTGGCTCAGCCACTGGTGTGCATGCGCACTCACTTAATCATCAACACACACTATGCAAAGATACTGACTGATATTCAGTTATGCGTGCTCGCAGTAAAATTTGTTGATGAATAAGAGAATGGTTGGGTTTATCAAAAAGCTCTTAATAACGTTTTGTCGTCCGTGTCTCTCTAACGTCACGCCCTGCCCTGCCCCGCTAATCAAGAGGACTACTTCTGCTCTGATAGTAAGAAATGTGCCTTTTTGATGTCATTACTGTGTGGAAAAGCGATCGGTTGGGCAGCAGCGGTCTGGGAGACCAATCTCACTTTCGTAACTTTTACGACTATTTTATCCAACAGTTACGGGAAGTGTTTGAATATCCTGCAGGGGGCAAGGATATCTCAACTCAGCTACTTCAACTGTCTCAGGGTAAGCACTTCACTGCTGAATATGCCATTTCCTTCTGCACACTTGCTGCACAAAGCGGAAGGAACGAAACTGTGTTAAAGGCTGTTTTCCATCAGAGTCTAAGTGGAATTGCAAACAGAACTGGCTTAAGGGTGAGAATTACTCTCTTAATAATTATATAACTCTCGCTATTCAAGTTGATAATCTCATTCGGAATGCACCTAAACAGAAAGTCAGTCTATCAGGATCAGACCATGCCTTGCAGCCGCCATGTTATGTTAAAGATTCAACTATGCCCAGTCCTGAGCCAATACAGTTGGGCATTGCTAGACTCACTGAGGAGGAAAAAGTTTGACGTCGTCAATATAATCTGTGCTTCTACTGTGGTGAGACAGGCTATCACAGCGTCATGTGCCCGCACAAAACCCGGAAGAACATCAAGTCTACCATCCGGGTGAGTGTCGAACATTTCTCTCCTATACTAAATAAGGCATTAACAATACCAGTACAGCTTTCTACTAAAACCACTGTTCTCGATCTTGTTCTCTGATTGACTCTGGAGCTGCGTTGAACCTCGTCAGTAAGGAAGTCATCGCCAAGTACAACAAACCAACACAGCAATGCATACCTACCATCAAAATCAACGCTGTCAACAACTCCTCGATAGGAGAAGGAATAACCCAACAAACTCTACCTATACAACTACAGATTGGACTATTTCATAGTGAAACTATCTCCTTTTACGTCATCGAGTCATCTAAATATGTGAATATTTTGGGCCACCCTTGGTTGGCAATTCATGATCCAGGTTTTTCATGGCATCAAAACGAACTCAGTCATTGGTCTAGTTTTTGTCACGCCCATTGTCTGAACTATTTAATTGAAAAACCATGTCTGACAACCAGTGTTGAAAGTCCTGATACGAATAAAACTACCAAAATCCTTTCCTATTATGCTGCATTTATTTACGTTTTCATTAAAACTAGAGCAGCCCAATTGCTACCCCATAGATCTTGGGATTGCCAAATCGATTTATTGCCTAATGCCATGCCTCCCAAGAGTAAGGTTTACCCATTGTCATGCCATTAAACATTAGCCATGGAGGAATACATCGAAGAAGCCTTGAGTTCTGGATTTATCCACCCATCTACCTCCCCAGCTGCAGCAGGGTTCTTTTTTGTAGAGAAGAATGATGGCGGATTACGTCCATGTATCAATATCAGAGGATTGAACAATGTAACCGTAAAGTTTTGTTATACTGAAAGGTAAGCCAACAAAGTTACCATGGAACCCAGAGGCCGTCAAGGCCTTTGCTAATCTCAAGAACTGTTTCACCTCTGCCCCAGTCCTAAAACACCCAGATCCAAACCTCCCTTTTGATGTAGAAGTAGACGCATCAGATTGTGGTATCGGAGCAGTACTATCCCAACGTCATGGTCAACCAGGCAAACTATATCCATGTGCCTTCTTTTATAGAAAGCTTCCTGCTGCCAAACGTAATTATGATGTTGAAAACAAGGAGCTGTTATCCATGAAAGTGGCCATCTCAGAATGGAGGCACTGGCTCGAGCAATCTATCCATTTCAAGTCATTACGGATCACAAGAACCTGGAATATATAAAGGGAGCCAAAAGGTTAAATCCACGCCAAGCTAGGTGGCCCCTGTTCTTCACCAGGTTCCAGTTTACCGTAACCTATAGACCAGGAAGTAAAAACAGTAAAGCTGATGCTCTCTCAAGACGTCATGATCCTTTAATGGAATCTCAACCTCCAGAACCAATTCTCCCTGCTATGGTAATCAGAGCCCCAGTGTCCTGGGACATCATGAAGGAGATTCAAAAGGCCCATGTCCAAGAACCACCGCCAGCTACCTGCCCAGTCAAAAAACTGTTTGTACCTCAAGAGCTATGTCAAAGAGTTATACAATGGGTTTTATACGTCCTTGCGTTTAGGCCATCCAGGTATCTCACGCACCATACACTTAGTACAGAATTCATTTTGGTGGCCCTTCATGTCACGAGATGTGACTGATTTTGTGAAGTCATGCCAAGTCTGTGCCCAATCTAAGACCCCCAAACATTTACCTTCTGGTCTGTTACAGCCTCTACCCATACCTCAACGTCCCTGGTCTCACTTTTCCATTGATTTTGTTACAGATCTACCTCCATCTAATGGAGCCACAGATATTCTGGTTATCATAGATCGTTTCTCTAAGGCCTGTCGATTGGTTCTCCTGAAAGGTCTGCCTACAGCCATGGAAACAGCCCAGGCTTTGTTTCATCATGTCTTCCGTACCTACAGATTACTAGAGGACATTGTTTCAGACAGAGGAACACAGTTCGCTTCACAGGTATGGAGGGCGTTCTGTAAACAATTGGATATTAATGTGAGTCTCACGTTAGGTTACCACCCACAGTCGAATGGACAAGTCGAACGATTAAACCAGAAGATAGGAAGATACCTGAGAAGCTATTGCAGTCGTGAGCAAAACCGGTGGGCGGAGTGTAAGAAAAAATGATGAAGAAGTTGGAGATCCCAATGAAGAAGTAGTTTATTGACGCGTTGCAGTAACAAAGTATATGAAGCACTCAGGGTTCAGCGGAGTCAGAATGAACCTCGAATGATATAAACATGAACATTTTATAGTGTTAGGTAAACCGCTTCTAGCCCACAATGCATATTGAGTTTTCCTTTGAATGTAAATTAAGGTCTGTGGTAGACGAGATTGCTTTCTGTTCCCACAGAATGACTATTGTTAATGTGATACCTCAAATGGTCAGGTGATACTGTCGTCTGACCAAATGTTTTTCTGAATGTATATTACAGTGACATATTCCTTTGATCAAAGCTGATTCTTGAAGTCTCTTTCTTCCTTATTTTGATTGAATTAATGTTAATTAAGCCTTTTAGGAGTCGAGCTTGTCATTATTTTATCTTGGAGTGGAATCTGTTTCGAGGCAGTCTGTAATTTCTTACAGGAGTTTCTCCCTTGGAATGAATACGCTCAGAACTCGCTAACTTACTCATCCACCGGTATGACCCCCCTTTCAGTGCGTCTTAGGATATCAACCCCCTTTGTTCCTGTGGTCAGGAGAACCATCATCTGTGCCTGCTGTGGATGACTGGATTCGACGTAGTGAGAGGGTGTGGGACAGCGCTCATGTCCGTCTCCAGAGGGCTGTCAGAAGTCAACAGATACAAGGCAACATACGACATTGTCCACACCCTCCCTACCAACTGGGACAACAGGTATGGCTATCTACAAGAGATCTCAAGTTGCGGCTGCCCTGCAGGAAGCTCAGCCCAAGGTACATAGGTCCTTTCAAGATAATTAGTCAAATCAATGATGTTACGTACCAGCTTGAGCTTCCTGCCCCACCTCGCCAGCCGCCTCTGCTTCCATGTAACTTCCTGTTTGGGGACTATTTAAGATGGAGCCATGTGCTCCATCGTTGCGAAGTATTGCCAGTGTCTTCCCTGCCTTACCAAGCCTTGTTTATTTTGATTGCTATACACGTGTATGATTTTACCAACGCTCCAGTTTTTGTCTCGTCACAGTCTCTAGATGTTATGTACCAAATATTTTGTACTACCAAATATATCAGACCCAGAATAATAAGAAAATCACTACAAAAACAATCGGGTTCTAGCAGTTCGTATTCTTTTCAAATGTATTAATGGAGTTCTCATGATAGACACACAACAGCTTATTATAAGCTTTTCATAAAAATGTTGTTTTTGTTTAGAAATGTATACAAGTATATCTTATATTTAACCAATGTCAAACATTTCAAGGCGTAAGGCTTTGAAACCAAAAAAAGTTCTAAGATCATAAAATACTTTTTATTTAAATAATAAAACACTTCAGATCTTTTCTTATACATATTTATAAGTACTTTCACTTGAAGTAAATGAGGTTTGTCTTACCTTTCGTCGTGGTGATGCGTTCACTCGCGGCTGACGGAATGAACGGCAGCAGTCAGAATGACTCTGATAAATCTGCTCTCAGTTTATACATCCGCGCTTTCTGTTCTGCTGAAACGAAACTTACCATTCATTGCGTGTGAAGAATGCGTTTTCAGATTATCACCATTCACAGTAAAACGCCCTAATTTTTCTAAGACAGAGCGTGTATGTAACTGAACTAAAGATTCATTACATTTACAATAGCAATAGTTGCTGTAGTGTTTAATTTGGCAAAGTCCGTGGTTATCATGATCACTTCAAAGAATGAAGCGCAGAATACGTGTTTATATACTTTATATATATCAAAGCAGTGTAAGCAGTGTGCTTATTCACACAGCTTCAACTAATGCACGAACAAAATATGGGTTTATATGCATTTTATTGATGTCGCAGTCAGTGTTGTTTTTATCAAACTTGGCTAGAACTGCTGACTATGGTGCATTGATGACACATATTAGCAGAAGTAGCCGCCTTCAGATTTGATGAGTCATTGTATTCAAAGCAGCCTTTTTAATATTTCATTTCCGCATGTTATTCTGTGTTTCATACACTTGACCTCAGTGCGACAAACGTGTGTATCTTTTGTGTTTCGATTACATTTACTCTTGTGGGCTGTTGAAGTCTTTCAAGGGGCTGTGCTGTGCATTTTTAGGTCGACGTCAAGCTCGCGCGTGTTATAAAATTACCAATAATATCAAATAATATTGTTTAATATCAAAATATAATAATAATATTAATTATAAAATTAATTTATAAGATTCTATTAATAATAGAGCTGATTCTGTATCCATTTTAAAAATAAGATTAAAAACAAATCTTTTACGTCAACACCTATCCAATTAATAGCACTAACACTTCTTTCTTTCTTTCTTTCTTTCTTTCTTTCTTTCTTTCTGTCTTGCTCTCAAAAGAAAAAAACAGTGCTTTTTGTACTTTAAAAACTACACTACGCTAGGCTAGGGAATCTGGCACGACACTTCCATACTGTTGCCTTTTTGTTGATTTATATATATATATATAAAGTTGGTGACGCTGTAACTGTGATATGGGGTAAGGAAGCTGTCAAAATATTTGTGTGCATAAGATAGATATGTGTATATTAGTCTATAGTTGTGCAAAAATTAAATATCTGTAAACTCTCGAATGAGTTCAGTCGTACATCAAATTTATTGTGTGTATTTTATCCGTCAGAATATGAATGAATAAGTTTTGATAACAAGAATTACAAACAAGAAATGCAACTTTATGATTGCGCTTTCTCCATTACAAATACGATTTCACCAACGTGACTCTACTGTCAAACATACGTCACCACTTCACAGGAATTATTTACTGAGCAGAGGATACATCGATCCCACAAATCGCATGTATTCAGGTTCCTTCTCCATGGTGGCAAGATGACTGACAAAAGTACAACAACTGACGAAGCTGGTAATGCCGAACGAAATCAGGTGGGTTATTTGTCTTACCACACTTGACCGAATCTTTCTATGTAAAATAGGCTAGAGCTACCAACACTCTGAACAGAAAATGATAACTGTACCTTAGTAGAATTAGACAACATAGCACTAGCCACACAGTTGGCTAACATTAGGCATAACATTATCCCAGATCAAGAGCCAATAAGCAAATATCAGCATTCTCCTTTATATATACATTACTTTGAAACATTTATGGTTACCGTAACAGCTAGCACTAACCGTCAGTCTTAACGTTAATCTCAGGTGCATTTCCCGCATGACTCCACCAGCATAATACCAGAATAAGGAATGCTAAGAATAAGAATCAGACTACACAGACACAGCACAATACTAACACATAGGAAAAAACATAGACAACATTATTGAAAGACCGTCATAACAGTATGTTTATAGGTGCTTTGCAGACGCTTTTATCCAAAGTACAATACACCTTCACATGAGTGACTGGTGCCACACAGCACTTTAAAATGCACCTGAGATTAACATTAAGACTGACAGGCTTAATGTTAGACTTAAAGGTCCTAAAGACTTAAAGGTCTTAAATATTGAATATTTTCGCTGATAAATTTTTGGACCTTACACAATAGTGTAACGGAGTATGTACAGTGCCAAAATAAGTGCAAAGCAGTTTCCTCATATTCATTAACTTAGATAGACAGCCTGAATTTGAAAAATGAGAATTCACTAAAATGTAAGAAATTCCAGTGTGAACAAATGTGTGAACAAAAAATGCAGGAGTCTAAATTAGCACATGAGGCTGAATGTTTGAAGTTGATTGCCAAGGGGGAAATAGGTAGTATTTGTTATTGAAGACTGGTGAGCCACTGGTTGGGAATAAAGTCCTAAATATTTTGATTATTGTTGCTTAAGTCCTAAAGAGTTTATTTCACTTTCGTAGATCGAAAGAATTATAAGCTTGTGAAAGGCACAATTTTAAAAGCTTATAAACTTGCCCCTAAAGCTTATCGTAGGCGGTTTAGGGGATGGAGAATATAAGAAAGGCAGACTCATGTTGAAGTTTTAGGAGCTTACAAGTCACTTTAATCGTTGGTGTACTACTGCATTAGGGATAGATTTTATTAAAAGTTTGTGTGACTTGATGATTCTGGAACAATTTAAAAATATATATCCTAAGCGGATAACTACGTACATAAACAAACTAGCCATGTCAACACAACTCTCAAGAGAGTGATGCTTCAATGAATTAATAAATTAAACTGTACAGTATAGGCCTACATTACATGAAAAATAATGAATTTAAAATATATAAAAGAAAGGAGTTGTATTTTGATGCGTGTGATTGTTAACAATCACAATGTTGTTTGGGCAACATACACCAGCAGGACCGGACTGGCACACAATTTCAGGCCGGGAAATCCCACACCCACCCAGGCCATCCTATGCACCCAAATAAATTGAGAAACCATACAGCCTTATTTTTTCCCTCTAAATAAAATGTATTACACAGCATGACCATCATAATAAAACATTTACAATTAACCTTGAAGTAAAGCAGGTCTTATATCAGATTACATGAGTCTGCACAGAGCATTATGCCAAGCATTTATATCAGAAGTCCAAAGCTGCTATTTCCTCTCTGCTTCTCACTCATAAATGTGCTCTTACTGTAGAAGAGAGGTTACACAAAACCTTCAGCTTAGAAGGTCAGCAGATTGCACAAGACTTTACTGCTCTCAGCAACTTTATCAATGATGTTGTCAGTGTCAAATCCAACAAGTATCTCCCTCTCGGTGGACATTAACATGAAAGCCTCAAGGTGCTCCTGATTGATTGAGGTCTTAAGTTTGTTCTTCACAAGCTTCAGTGTAGAGAAGCTTCTTTCATTTGTAGCCCAGTCCAATGACATAATAGGCATCAGTGAGAAGGTTGTATTTAGACATGTATTTAGCAGGATATGGCATCATATTGCACAGTTTTTGTAAGCTGAACATTTTATAACATTTTATGATATGTGTTTCTGTTTGCACTGTAGCTCTTGTTTCTCTGCTCCCTTCATACCTATATTAAAGAATGTGAATATTTGTCTCAAATACACATGTAACTTTACAATAAATAGTATTAATGTCTTTTAGCATATAGTATTTTAAGTGATGATAGCAGCTACGGCTAATAAGTTATTTGCTAGTTCAATACTTGTAATAAAAAACTACAATATTTACAGATAAAACTATGGGAGCCCATTTCCACCAGTATAAAAAAAACCATCAAAATTATGAGATAAAAAAGTCAAAATTTCGAGATAAAAAGTCAAATTATGGGATAGAAAAGTCAAAATTATGACATAAAAGTGATAATTATGAGATAAAAAGTCAAAATTACGAGATAAAAAGTCAAAATTATGAGATGAAAAGTCAAAATTACGAGATAAAAAGTCAAAATTTTGAGATGAAAAGTAAAAATTACAAGATAAAAAGTCATAATTATGAGATAGCCTATAAAGTCGACCTTTTCGACAAATCACAGCACTTGTCTGATGCAAAAATGGACTACATTGAGGACTACTTTAAACGTGGCTTTACCACAAATGAAATGCTTGATTTGCTTGCAGTTTCGCATGGAGTTGTATTAAGCAAACGTACCCTTGAGAGGTTTTTAAGCAAGAAGAAGTTCTGGCGAGGGAAGAATAAAACCGATGTGGCTGAGGTGGCTATTCATTGAACAGCAGCTGCAAATGTCTGGTCAGTGTCAGGGTAACGAAAGATGCACCAAAAGTGTTGGTTACATTGAATTGTGACTGACAGAGAGACAGATATTGCAAGGATTATTGGATGGTGGAGGCGTTGATCTGAGATCAAGAAACGGATTACGACGTCATGTTTACCACAGCTGTGGTCCAAACTACGACATAGACGGCTACACATAGACGGCTACAACAAGCTTAAACCATCTGGAATTGCAATCAGTGGATGCATAGATGGGTTTTCAAGAAAGATGATATAGCTTGAAGCCTACAAAAAAAACAATGATCCAAAGGTCATTGCTGGCTACTTTATGGATGCTGTGATCAATGCTGGTGGATGCCCTGCCAGACTTAGACTTGATTTGGCGACATAAAATGGCCATGTAGCTAATGTGCATTGGTTCCTCTCAGAGAACCAATATGTTATGTGTTATCTTTGGTCCTAGCACTGGAAACCAGCGAAGTGAACAATGGTGGCTGATCTTGCGACGTCAGTGTGCAGAATTCTGTATAGACCTGTTTGACAAACTGCGGGAAGATGGCTTCTTTTTAGACAACTTCTTGGACAAGTCATTGATCCAGTTTTGCTTTCTTCAAATAATCCAGATGGGCTTTTTACAAATTACCGCATCTTGTGGGAAACAATAATGTGAGTTAATAAGCTATGGATATTAAGAGTAGTCCTTTATCAAATAAGCAGATGTATTTGTTACACATGGTATTACACTATGTAAAAGATCTTTTGTATTTTTGGCTATTCCACCATTTCATTTGACTGCAAAACCCACCACCCCACCCCACCTGCCTTTTCTTTTATATTTCTCATGCATCTGGCTTGCAAGGGCCCCTACTACCATTGGGACCCTGAGTAATCAATTCCACTTTACCAGCCCCCACCCCCACTTCAACACCCCTGCATCTGGTTTATCGTACTGTGCCAGCCCACCAAAATGAAACTATTTTAACCAGTCCATCCCAAATAATCAGGATCACTTAACTGAAACTGTATGTAGCCCAGGTCATATTTAATTCATTTGTAAATGTTTATAGTTCAGAGTTCATAATATACACATGCTGTACTCATACGAACTGGAGGACTCTACAACATTGGTGCTGTCTAGCCTGTAACTGTTTTGATTGGTTGATAGTCAGTTAATCTTTAGGTTAGGTGGAGGGGCGGAGTCTATTGGGAGCGTGCAGTTCACATAGGTAGTCAGAGCTACTGAGTGACATAGAATAATAGCTTATACATGAGTCTTCAGGTGAAATGTACCAGAATGTGTAGGATTACTGACCGTAGTGCTATTTCTGGAACGTTTATATACCCTGAAAAGGTATTTAATATGGGTTTCTTTGTACAATGTGGCGAAATTGCTACGTTAAATTAATATGTTGTATGTATATAGACAGCTATTTGTAATTAGCTTGTTAGCATGCTCATGTCTGTAATGGAGGTATCGTATTTCATATCTGTTTATTTAATATGTGCATAATTCATGTATGTATTTACAGTGTGAAATAGACACTATTTATCGAGTGAGGTAGTAATTATACCCTTTTGTACAGGAAAAACTGACTGTTTTTCTTGAAGAAAGCGTGATCATAATCAGTCTGCTCAGTGTATATGTCTCCAGCTATACTGCTGTGTGAGTTTCTTCATGGAGTGGGGACTTTGGATGAACTTTGAAGACGACCTGTGAACGTTGCAAGTTATCTGTCGCCCTTTCAGCTCTCTTACAACTGACAACTCCATCCTATCGTCGAGCTGCAACATCTTTTGGTTGTGAGTACATTAAAAGCACGCAACATTATGAAGCTGCAGGCCCGGAGACCCAACTGCACGCTCAGACCAGCACTTCCAGGCCTATCGTTTTTTCAGACAGTGCCACCTGCTGTTTGAAAGATTGCCTATCCTGAATTCAACTGCTTATAATGAACATTATCTCTTTATTCACATACAATAAATTATAGTGCTCTGAGTAATTTTCTCACACCAAACTTTATTTTTGTATTCTTTTTCATGGGGTCCTACAAGTCATAGAGCTGTAAACAATGCAGAGAAAAATGGTGAAAAAAATACTTGGATTAACAATGTATTTATTACATAGAAAATAACATCAAATAAAATAAGTGCTTTACATTCTTGTTGGGGAGATTTTTCATTTCTCTAGCAATTCTTCTGTCAAATTCCTCAACTTCAAAAAAAAAGATAAATGCTGTTGTCAGAAGTTTTGTTTAACATAAAAACCTAACAGAAAAAATTGAAAACCTACCTTGAGTGATAAATGGGGCCCTGGAGGAAAACCTCCTCAGCCTCCTGCCAAGACAAGCACTGTAACTCGCAAAGGCCATGAATGATGACCTGTATAAATATACAAATAAACCAATTAATAAAATAAAACATACACACTGCA